>JBCAUG010098402.1:0-21853 GCA_038406175.1 Haplosyllis leylae | reverse complement strand
GGAATGACGCTCTTTTGGCCATCGGAAGCCAAATACAGTTGCGGTTTCGCTCCTCTCCTCAAACTTTGCGCAAGAGATAAATCTCAACCTGTTACACTTGTTATATATATCTGCATTCAAATATCACAGTCACCTTATCATAAAAAGTCATATCAGGAATTGAAGGTAGTAGGCAAGACCCGTTCATACAGAGCACCAATAACTGTGACAGCAAAAAATTTTGATGTAATATAAAGTAAATAATGTCATCGCTACAGAATGGATCCTGCGCCCATTCAGTCCGAAAATATAATCCAAGAAGTTTTCAGAACTCTTTTATATTACTGTGTGATATGCATTGCGTCTTTGATACTTAGTGTTAAATTGTCTCAAGAAATCGGAATTTGCAAAACACACTGATTTTCTTCTGAAGATCCAGAATGCACACTTCCAGAACAGAGTACTAATGGGATATGGGACAGCATTTCTACAGATAATCTTTTACTGATTTTCATATTATACAGCCGCAAAATATCCGATAGTATCTTTAAATGATAATTCAAGAGACACAGGGACAATTGAGAAAATAAACAAAGGTATCTATGATCAAAATCAAATTGATGGCCAATTACTGATCCGAATCCTTCCCAAAATCCTTCCCATGAACATGGCGCGTTTCGTTTCATTTAATAGCTCTGAAAAAACCCTCAGAAAATCCCTTGAACGCTTTGGATCCCAAGTCTTGTCTACTGATACTCTAATAATATTTTACTCTTCAAAAATGTCGCTATGAATTGAAATAGTTCATTCGTTCACTCCTCTCATATGAATGGAGTTTCGACCAAAGTGTCCAAGATTAATGGGGAAAACCTTACAGTGGAAAGAGGAAGGAGGTATAAGCTTACCGGAAGGAGTTGGACGAGCATTAGGCGCTGGGAGAAACCTCTAATCTGCTATTTACTGCGAGTAGATTAACGAGTTATTTCCTCTCAATAGGAAGGCAGGGCTGTAAATATATCTTCTCTAATACCGCCTGTCTCCTAAACTCAAGTTACCTTCCAAACTAAGGGCAAGACTGCTCAGGCTCTACAATTCTATCTGGAACAGTTTTCAAAATAATAGTGATCTAAGGAAAATTACCAAGTACAATAACACCGTAAGATTCCTCTTGCACGATGTCCAAGCTGTCCTTGAAAATTCCTACATGGGTCTATTTCATTTATTTACCTGATGCAGGATATTCCTATTCACGCCTATTTAATAACGAATGAAAGATTCTTGGTTTTGATCACAGGCCAAAAGTGAATTGAAATGTTTGTAACACTCACCTTGACACATAAATTTCTATTGGATGGAATTGTTCTAATGTTCTTGTAAGAAAATGTTACATCATTTAACTAAGCGCAATTCAAAACAGTGTGAATTCTAACTGTCCAATGTTGCAAATTTGCTGATGTGTGCCAACATGAAGTTGAAGGAAGGTACCTAGAATTTTCTGAGTCACCAAGTCCAGTATTAAACTTTCCTTAAAAGACATAATCACCACATTATGAACTAATTACATCTGAGTTCCGTGACCTTTCGTCTACTGTAGTAATGTGTTGATGATTACTCCCACTCGGAAAATATCTTCTTAAAGGCCTTGCTGAGGGTCTCCTCCTCTATGAATAATATGAACATAAAAGGAAGTTGAGTGTGCTCTGTTTTGTGCTGATGGGGCCATGAAGTGAGGGAGTTACCGTCCTGTCTCAAGTACCAATTCAACGCATTGTTACTGCGTGAATTTGCACCACTCCGAAGTCAATTTGATCAAACTCCCAGTTTTGGAGGTTTGGTTGAAAACTCTTTCTTTCGTCTTAACTTTCTTGGCGGCAAGAATCAAAGCTCTATTTAAAAAGCCACGTTTTTAGAATATTTCCAAACATTTCAAACCGATCTAATTTCATATCTAATTTACAAGAACTTTCCAGACTTTTCAAATGAAACAGTTGAATGATCAAATTTAAATGACATCTTTTCACCCTCTCAATTTTTATTCTTCACATAGATCTATGAAGTGAAAATACGGGTTGACTTTGTATCTTTCCATGTATCTAATATTTATTGTAAACAATTTTCAAATTAGAATTGAACGTGTGTTAATAATACTAAAAAGATTACTTACCACCAGCTTTGAGAGTGACAGCCAAAAATGCCACCAGTCTGAAAGTCACCAGAGAAGATCTTCTTCGGTCAATCATTATTATGGTCAATTTTTGGTAATCCAAAGCTGGGACAACCGTTTTTAAAGCGGTTGAAGGAATGAGTGAAGTTACACAGGAGATGTCACTGATGATGGTTACAAGCAGCTTCATATGGTAAACTTACAAACGCGTACCCTACAAATATATTGACACGATGCAGCTTCTGTATGAGTTTATTGACAGCCAATTACAAAGCCCAAATAACCCTTACTCTTTGGTGGATAAAATATAACTTGGTTTATGTTTACATAGATCTGCATATTTAATAACTCCCAGACATGCTAGATTGAAGAAACACTTGCAGAATCTCCCTTGATGTGTGATTTATGTGTAAAATAGAATTATGAGATTATTTTAAATGTTTCTTATGAAACCAAATACGAAAGTAGGTGGACTGACTGAAAGAAAAACAAGGGGAGAACAAGTTGATAGACTTTTTGAATCATGTCTCTTGCATGAAGGTGACGAATTAGGATACTTACAGGAAAACCAGCCTACGAGTTGGTCATCGCTTTATTACAATTGGGCCAAATTCTTATCAAAAGACAAATTAAATGTTTACCTTTTGCAGCGGCGTCTGCTACAATCTATCCTTGTCATACATCACTATGATTAAACCTGACAATTGTAACCAATCTAACGACATCACGTATTCATAGTTTTCCCTGCAATAGTGGGTTTTATCTTAATTGACTTACTCTTGTCACTTGTTGCCAGGGCTAATAAAATATTTAGCAGTAAATGTGGTAATTATTGTTGTCAACATCACATCTTTTTGTAGAAGTGGGGATAGTGTCTCTTTTGGTTGAAAATAATCCATAATCCGTGACATTGAGCAAAAGACTTTATTGCAGTAGCCCGACATTGTTAGTTTTTAAATGTATATCTGTTTGATCAATGTTCAACTATTGAAGTTGGAACGTATTGGTTTAAAAAGGGTTTTTTGTCTGATAATATATTCAAATAGAAAAAAATTGTTGCCGAAATATTTTTACCTATTAAAGTATATTAAATATTTTAATACATTAACCCAGTCAGGGTTATAGGTTTCAATGGGATATATTTGGCAAAATAGGGGTCTTGACCATCTTTCAGTGATGTAACATTTCTTTCCAATATTGAGATGACAAATGAATTTACACAGCCAGAAGTGAAATCTCTCATTTCCTTGATTACGTAATAGATCTATTTTGTTTCCATTATGTCTTCAATCTTCTCAACAAGATACAGAAATGAGAAAACTCAATTGTAAATTATCAGGGGTTTGTTCCCGCGTTTGTAAGAAATTGTGAATATTCAGGAAGATGTAAGCCTTAACCCACCAGGAGCCTAAGGAAAATGTCAAAAAAATATAAACTGAATTAATGGGAAATGTCGTCAGGAGTGACGAAAAAAGTTCCCAAAATCTGACTGAAAATAAGAATTCAGCTAATAAGCTGACTTTACGATGTTACCAAAAAAAGCGATCTAAATATATATGTATGTCATGCGGAGACAGCGTAAGAATACCCGTAAGCGTATCTGTGGTAACCAATTTAAAAAATGTTGGTGCTATATCCCCACCAACCCTAGAACAGGCCAGGCTTGTTGCTAGGATCTGATTCTATTTTTAGGAACCGTAAATTTTGCCATCCTCTGTGAGTGCTGGTGGGGTGGATCCAATCACATCTTTGCATGCAAAGATCTGCCCTATCCCCGCTCACCACGGAGAATGTACTGGATGTGATGTCAGCATGGAATGCCCCCATCACCAATGATACACAAACCACCTTTGTATAAAAGAGAGGTTTAGTACCTTTGCAGGGTTTCTCCCACCTCATCATTGATTCCTGCCAGGTTTAGACTCTGTTTTGGGAGGTGTCAGACACTTCCAGTTCTAAAAGCCACTGCACTTATGGTACCCTGGTGAACTCTCTGCTGGGAGCCCAAGGATCCCTGCTCAGGTATGTTACTGTAGCTTTTGAGACTTTGTTTATTTCCACTGGAACCAACAGCTATGTGTCGGCTTAGGGTTTAGAGTTTATTATTCTGCCAATGAGACTGCTCCGTAGTGTCAACATGAATGCCCCCACCCCACCAGACCACTGGGGCCTTTCCGAATCTGTGCGAGTGAACTTTTGCTTCACTTATCGATTTGGAGTGTGTGACGTAACATATATATTGTGTTTGGTAATTGAGCCATTGTTTTTCAAATCTCCATCGTTAGTTATGGGAAGTCATAGGAATCCCACTGCCCTCAGACCTTGTAGCTTTATTACAGCTTGGTCTCCGTTGGAAGGAAATAAGTTGCTAATCCACAGAAGTTTAACAGCTGCTCCAGCTTCCTTTGACACCTAGTGATGGAGACGACCATCATACAGAAATGCCTTTTCTTCCATTAATGATTATGTCATTTGACTCTGTATGCATATAGTCTACTGACTATGGAAAAAATGAATGTTCCTATCAATGTCAATAACATATTTGTGAGTCATTAATCAGCAAGAGCACTTGGTGTTTTTGAAATTCTGTCACATTTTGAAGAATTGAAGTGTTGAATGTGCCAAAAGCAAATTTTAGTTCAAATATCAGCCAAAGTGAATTCATCATTGTGGAAGCAACTAAACTTGTTTCTTATTTACAAACGTTTATAAATCGCTACACTAAACGATGTTTTCTGCAGATTATCAATTACAGTGTGTAAATATCCAGTGGCAACACAATGAAGGCAATTTCTAAGCTTCAAATTGTCACGTTTTAATAAAAACAAAACTAATCGTAACAGAACCATTTTCTTATCTCATTTATGCCATATTTTCTGAAGTAAGGAACCATTTCAGGTTGAGTAAGCCTCAAGAGAGCCCACGGAAGAATATTGTTCCAATACCCAAAATGTCTGAATATATACAGAGTCATTATTTCACCCTGCAGGAACTTCTAAAAAATTCTAACATTTGCAATAGTTTTCAAAAGTTTCTGACAGCATTTCATAACTGAGTCTATAGAAAATTTCTTCGAGGAGGTTAAGATGACGAAGTTCGAGATATGACAGGTTTTTGGGTGGATTCTACACAGAAATAATGCTCAACAATTATGGATAACATACAAAAGATCTAAGCTATGAAGAAATATTTGAAATGTGTGTATGGATGGCAAAGATATTGAAGGATATAGGTGTCTGAAACACACTTCCCATTTCACCTTCTTATATTTTAACCCATGTAAGTCTGTTAATATCTGTCTATATCTTTGTCATCCCTCCATCAATTTTAAATATCTCTTTGTAGATTGGATCTTTAATATGTTATCCATAATTGTTAAGTATTATTTCTGTGTAGGATCCACCAATAAACCTGTCACATCTCCAAGTTCATCACCACCCCTATCCAAAAACATGAAAAAAATTCTCACCGACTCCCATTGTAAAATGTCAATCAGAAACTTTTGAAAAATGTTGCAAGTGTCAGATTCGTTTGAAGTTCCTTCAGGGTGTATGATCAGTAGATATCTATCATGCTTTTACTGTTTTCAATATATATTAAAACTATAAATAGACCTTCTTTCGCGTTTCTCAGTTTTCACTTGCAGTACACTTTAAAAATCTTCCCGTATTCAAATTTGCACAGTAAAGACCTTCAGAGTCACCTTTAGAATAATTATTCTTTGAGTTTGTACAGTGGTCTCTTCAAATTAGCTTGTTAGTTAGTTCATCAACTGAGAGAGAAATTTTGTTGCTACTATACAGTGAACTAATATGTTTTATGAAGAAAGGGATAAATATGACGTTGCGTCCTTGACCCAATTGGTGGCACGTACACGTCACGGCATAATGACATCATGGCAACATTCTGTGTAAACAAATTCCAACCAATGACCGCAAGGGTGTGTAAAGAAATTCCAACCAATGATGGCAGGGTAAAGTAGGCCTGCCTAATTATTATAAAATTGCCAAAGGTGTTAACAACCCCCTGGACAACCCCCTCGAAGTAACCAATAAGGTGACTCTACGAGCCACCAATAAAAATATATTTAGGTGAGGTTTTGTTCGGTACAAATTCTGTCTAAAATGTAGATTGAATCTAAATTTTTTCAAAGAAAAGCTTGGGGTGCATGGAAAGTTATAAATCAATTCAAGTTATGCAATGATAAAGTAAATTTTGACGATGTCAGCCCACATTCCTTTACTTTCCCAGGGTTACCTTGTAACAATAAATCTTTTTTTTTCCATCTGCGTGTATTCGCGACAATGGTCTTCAACTGAAGGTTGTTTTTGCTGCAGTTTTAATGCAATCTCTCTGGCACTCGACGTGACAGCTTCAAATGGTCGACTTCTGTTAAACGGTGAAATATGATCGCTCAGCGTGACACAATCATTTAAAAACTTGCCAGTTTCCAGGCCAAAAACATGTAGAAAAAAGATTGATTTTTACAATAGCTATTAATTTTTGTTATCTTTTACTTTCGGCTTTTTAAGGATTGCAAGACTTATTAATAATAAAAATAAGGTTTAACGACGAATGATATTCCTTGGTTTTACATCGTCTCGAAGATGATATTTCTTGGTTATTAACATATATTGTCTCCAATTTGCATTGAATTTATACGATCCGTAGATCTATATGAAAGAAAAGAAACTAGCGCGAAGTCCGACCAATAATAACCAATGCAGTGAATCTATACGGTCCATATGTGAAAAAAAAAGAAACTAGCGGGAAGTCCAACCAATAAAGTCACATCAGAAGTATTGAATTTTGTATGAGGAATTGGAGGCATTTTTAAAAGACACGAATGTGCTAACGCGCGTCCGGTATAGTTTTATTTCTTTTCTTACATTACTAGAAATAGTGAGGTCGTGCAACCAAGGTAATATGTAAACAAATGAGCGTCATCTGTTCTCAAATGACCATATATGGTCATGCAAAACAGGGTGTGTCTCAAATAAAGCATTTCTATTGGGTCCAACCTGTTTGTGTACCCTACGGAGGCACTACCCGCAATCGATAAGAATAGCTAGTAATGATTTTGAAAGATTTCCTTGTTCCTGAGAGGTATTTTTACAAGAATCACTCAACCCGCAGAGGCTAAAAATGTGGAATTCGTCTTCTCCCATAATTGAATCGTTTACCTATCACAACCTCTTAAACTTTTGAAAACTTAACAGCTGTGGGAAATTGTCCAATCTGCATTGCAAATATGACTTTTTCAATTAAAACAGATGAGAATTGGAACATTGCTTTGAAGGACAGTGAAATGCAAAAATTACGCTAAATATGTAGTTTAAAAAAAGAAATGTTAAAATTAATTTATTTGAGAAAAAAAGATTATTGTAAACAGGCAACTTTTTAGATTTATTGTCAAATGACCTAAGACAGATTGTGTGAGAGGATTTGTGGGTCAAATTATTGATGCAAAGGAGAATAATGTAATCTATGTGGCACTGCGATGGTCCACTGACAGAGCCAACACTGATTAATCTTCACAGAATGACTCCCGCCATACCTCTGAATCACACAAATGAGACTTGTGTTTTGAATGTAAAGCAATGAAAAGAAACGTATTTTGTGTTTTTCTAGGAAGAACGACTGAGAAACAGAAACATCCAAACAGCATCAGCTTTATATTTGGATACGAGGAATTGATATTTGAGTCATTTCTACGTGTTTTAAAGGTAAAGTCTAATGGACTTTCACAAAAAAACATGCATGATAACAGAAGAGGGAAGTCTACAGTGTTATTTCATATTTTATCATACCTTACTCTCATCTCCTTGTGACCTCGAAGTCAAAGTTGGAATCCTTTGACTGACATGTAATGGACTGAAGGTTGTTCCTGTGAGAGATAGTAGGCACTGAGGACACATCCCTCTGGAACAGACACTAATTAAACAGGTAGAGAAACAGATTGATAATGTCTGTAACAGATATTGGAGGAAAGCAAGTATTTTTGGAGAGTAAAGTTCGCAACAACTCCCTGCTGGATAATTGACATTACACATTATTACTTGTCAAGAAAAATGTTCTTCTTGACTCTCAAATTCAGTTTTAACAGATGTTTGAAACGTGGATTCAAAAGAAACACAATAATGACGACCTAGTTTTAAAATTTCAAACATTTGAAACCAATTTATAATGTATTCAAATGATAGATCTAAATTTACCAGCGTCCCGATCAAATGTCTTTTTGTGGTTGGGCTTTTGTTTCTCAAAATCAATGTGGAACAAAGGGAGGAACATGGATGATGGTTACAGCGCAGCAATGGGAATAAGATCAATGTTTTTACACCGAGGCCACAGAAATCTTTTGTAATGGGATCAAATACATCAAAGTGAATTCCACAATCACATTACAAATATTTAATGCAAGATACTCTTTTAAAATCACAATTTGGCTGACAGTAGGTACAAATACAATTTTTAAAATTGTACTATTCATGAGCAAGTGATAATTTACACAAATAGAATTACTGATCACTGTCCAGTTTGTTTCTTTCTTTCTTTGTCAACCCAGTTGAATTTAAACAACATTGTTAGTAACTGTCAACATAATGCAATTTGAAATTTATGAAAAATATAAAAAATTTAAAAAGTTAACTCTCGTAAAGTAAAAATTTCTTAAATTTATTAGATTTCCTGATTTTTATTTTCGATTTTCTATTAATTGTGTGTTAAACCATCCCTTACTTCTGCGTTGGGAAAATAATAGACTACTACTGTCATATTTTCAATAACATTATCGAAAACAGATACAATATTCCCACAATTCGTCATTTCAATTTTAAATTTCAAATCCCATCTCGGCTTCAGGCAATTGCATGAGATTTATCTTATTTAGCATTGTTCCAGGCAAGGCATGTAGTGTGATAAATTACTTTATCAGCTTTGGGGAATTAAAATTCTCTGTTAAATTTAAGACACTGTAAGATGAAAAAGAAACTTTTTTATTTTAGAATTAATTTAATTGAAGACATTAATTGAGTTAAAGCTGTTCTGTGAGAATTAGATATAGGAGGGAGTTGGAGGTTGGGGGAGAAGTTTCATCCTTCACAGTTCAAAAACGGTACTACTACAATGATACGTTACGAAATGAGGAGAACTTTATTTATTGGTCCTTATTGAAGATAATATTATTGACTTCAGCACAAAATGAATAGTAAACACAATTATTTCCAAAAGAGACAACATAATATTTTCATTGTGTGTAAATTGAGTAACTTTTCAACTACAGTAGCATTCTGTGACCAGAGTCAAAGTCTTAACCTCAAGGTCAGGACGCACTGGAAAATAATTCACTTGAACATGCAATTTCGGTCGGAAGGTTGCATTCCTGTTGTAGAGGGTAATTAATCAGGCGGAGAAAGCCGATTGATGATGTCTGTCAGGCATTACTCTCGTACGAGAACGACATTTGCGGGAGACTCAGCTTGTGTCAACACAGGTTAATCTCGCCGGAAATAAGTTTCGCTTCATCAAGATTTATGTCGTTACGGGAACATTAAAAATGAAGATACAACATGATGGCATTGTACATGAATGAAATTTATTATTTTGTGTTGTATTAATGTCAGTACAATTGATCACATATGCACAGATATGGGGCCATTATTAGAAAGCACAAATAACAATAAGGCATTAGTGAGATGGTTCCATCTGTGTCTTTCATCTGTGGTAGACATGTGTATGACCTTACTATTACTTTATTGTTACTAAACCCAGTCTTTAGTAACAAGACTTATTTTGAATTTAAAGTCAAATAAGTCCCGTATAAAGCACAGCACTGGATTGGTACAATGTGTTTATTACCTCAATTTGGTAGCCTATTTCCATATATTCCTCCAAAAGGATGGAATGGTGTTTTTGCACGATAGCGTAGTCAGTACAGACTGAACCTAATGCAGAGTGTTTTATTTACTTTCAAAATTCAAAAATTTATGACAAGAAAAAAGGAAATGTAAAATTCAACATTAAAATAGGAAAGAGCTAATGGTATCTCGAGTGTCTCGTAAAAGCTGAAGCGATGGATGTAATAATTGCATTGTGAGAGATCAAAGCAGAACAAAACAAAGGCAGTGGGTATCCAAGTCGACAAGGATACCAAAAATGGCATTGACAACATGTGCATACATTGTGAATCGAAACTTTAGCGGAGTGTGTACATTAAACCACAAAATGAAATTTATGGCATTATATTAACGGTAAATAACATTGTTCTTCTGATAAATCTTACTGCCTTCTGAATGATAGATTTTTATTGCAGAAAATGGTGTTTAGGATTAGTTCTTTCTGCTAAAGAGGAAAAGCTATATAATTTTTATTTGAATGTAACTCATTAAGGATATGTAGTTGCGAATGCAGATAGTGAAAGCAATTTCAACAAGACAGTCCTCCTGCGTGACTTCAAGAGGCATAGCATCACTTGCTTTCCTGTCCGTTGGGGGAGGGGGAGGGGTTACCTCCATTTCCTGTCCGGGGGGACCTCCTATCCTGTCCGGGGGAGGGTACCCCCTGGCCTGTACAGGGAAGGGGTACCCCATGTCCTGTCCAGGAGGTACCCCTATGTCCTGTCCAGGGGGACAGATACCCCCTGTCCTGTCTAGGAGTACTCCCTGTCCTGTGTGTGGGGTACCCCCACTCTCTCGGCCAGGACCTAGGACAGGACTTTTGACAGGGCCAGTGACAGGACTGGGTTACCCGCCGGAAAGGACCTGGGAACAGGGAAGTAACCTGGAACCAGAGACCATGTGGTGTCCTCCTTGGTGAACAAACTGAAAACATTAGCTTCCCTTCGTACTACATACGCGGGTGGTAATTACGCAAATATTCACACATAGCCTGTGCTAGCAGACAGTCCCCACTATATCGTCCTCAGAAAATCAAATATACAAAATTTCTTGAAGCCTATCGAAGCTTGAGAACAATCGCTCCAGTTTACTTGTTCTATTAGAAATCGACAAAAGATGGGAATGGTGAAATGATGACTGACTCGTAGTTCACGTAATTACGCCATACAAGAAATCGTGGATTTTTTGTGCAATCGATCCACCAAGAATGATATTTCTCATTTTGGAGGTCAACTTTTGAAGTGTTGTTCTCGTTGCCTGGAGCTGAGGTTATCATAACGCACGGAGTAATTTACTTTATTGAAGCTGTTCCCTCATTTCTTCAAGGACAGGAACTACTTGACATTGCGTGCAGTAGCTCTTTAACCTGTGTCTGTGTCAGGTCCTGTCAAGTGGTGTTGATTTACTCGGCTTCATGAATCAAAGTTATCCACGTAGTAGCTAGGGTTTAGTCGTCGCGTGTTAAGGAATAAAGATCCTGTCCGTTTTAGGGCCTTTGCATTTTGCATCTCAGAATGAGATACATGTATACAAGAAAACTTTTCCGTGACATTGCGTCAGCTTAACATACAAGACCTAGATAACTTGCCAAAAAAACTGGTTTACAAGCATCTTTGATGGTATGTGTGACAAAAAGACTTAAATTGTCACTCTTGTACTGCACTAGTAATGTTAGTAGAACACTAAGTGCCGGTGTGAGACTTATCCCTCCTTCAAAACACCCAGACCGCTTATGCAGCATCAAAACTAAAGCCACACTTTACCTTTCATTTAATGGCTGCCATAGAATTACAAACCATCATTTAAAAATATTTTAAATTTCCTAAAAATACCTAAAAAGAAACTTTATCTATGATTTTTCTGTAATGTATTCCAAAGAAAATGAATGAAATTTACATTATTTGTGTGTAAATATTCACCTAAAATGTAAAAGGAAAGTGCACAGTGAGACAATGAGGCAAAATTCCTTTTATCCCATAGTACATGCAACTTCAGAACACAACAGAGAGTAAGAGGTCTTCTCTATGAGCAGCAGCTGAGATATGTGTCTGTAGTGTGACACTAAAATAGTAATTCATATGAGGATACATGCAAAACTTGGAGTTCTCCATTTTTGAGGAGCAATCATATATCACATGCTGTCTGTACCAAACATGCACTCATCATACATCATACCAATGTCTCTCACTCTTGACACAGTGTTCCTAAACTAATTACACACAAATGTTCCCATGTCCTGATAGCTAATCAGATATCTCAGTGATGACATCATCCTTCATGGTTATAATTGCAGCCAATTACAGGCCAGAGCACTGACCTGATTGCTGAGTACTGAAAGGTATGTATGTATTCATACCCTCATACACCCTTTGCTTAGTTATGTTTCAATCAGAATGAGCTTTATCACTTTATTACTTCCCAATGGAGATTGCTTTAAGATGCAGTGATTTACTGCTGCTTAGACTGGATTCTATATAAGGTAGGTTTCCGAAACACCATAGGATCACCAAAGTCACCACCAGGTGGTCAGGGTATCATTAGGAACTTCGTGGGTAATGGGATGTCATTTAACCCATCAGAGAAAAGTGTGCCAGAACTACCTCTAACAATCCTCTAACAACCCTTTTCACCTTAAACATATACTTTTTTGTGCTTTTAGCGTTTAAAGTGTCATGCGTTTCAAGTGAAAAACCATGGAGACAAGGAAGCCTTCCAACAGGAGACACACTACCCCCACCCCTCTGTTCCATCAAACCCAATGCTGCTGACAGTCATGGGGTGTGCCTTCCTTCCATTCTGACTAGCTGGCACTGGTGCGGTGGGGCTAGGGCTAGGGCTGGAATGGAGATTGTGGGACTGGGCCCAGGTGGGTTGGGAAAGTTGAGGATGGACCATCTCCTATTGCATCATGGGATAGCTTTCTGGTACATCACAGGGTACCTGTGAAAGGATAAACACACAAATATCCATTAGCTGGTCCTTATTTCTTTTACTGCCTTGTTACACAGGTTGGCACTAATTGCTAACCACCTTACAACAATTGCTTAAACTGTAGGTAAAGTACCCTAACAGTATTCACAATTTGTTACCCCATAATTGATCTCCCAACTGATGTAGTTAACCGCACTTGATTGGTGGTGGAAAATAGACATGTAGACTAATAATATGCAGACAAATCACGTTCATGCATTAAAAAATAATAATTAAGAATTCAGCCTCATCTTTCAAATTCTAACGAATTGTCATGTACCTAAAGTGGCACGTAAAATGAGAATAGAGTCTCTCTTTGATTTGAATGAAAAGTTTACTGATACGAATTTCACCAATTTCTGGACTTCCTTTTGTTTTCTGTGTCTGAGGATTCCAAAGAGGTTAAAGTCACCTCGGAAATTAGAGAACTTCAGCCTAATTGGTCCTGGGGTCGAAACCATACCATAGCATCTGGTACCATAGCCGCAAATGTAACATAAGGGTGCTTGAAGGAAGCAGAGAGGTTACTTGTGGCAAAACCCAGATGCGACTCCTCCCTCAGTAAGTAACTTCTCGTCTAGGGAATCAATAAGTTCAAAAATCAACGTTGTGTGTAAACACAACAGCTGGCCTGTTGCTAGACGATATTACATCATAATGTCTGATGATGTCATATTGTGGAATAACTTTGCAAAAAGTCAAAAGAAAGACAAATTTTACTGTTTCAAATATATTTGAACATTAGGATATTATCTAAAAGGCAAGTTGATTTAAAATTCCTTTACATCATCAAATGTGACCAGAATAAAATAGATGTACTTGGTATACAATATTTCAATTCCAATTGCTTATATTTAACACCCACCCACCCAAATGTCCACCCACCTACCTGTCCATCTGCCAATCCACCCACCCACCCCCTACCCATAGATCTAATGTAATCTCAATTTATACCTGATATATCTACCACCCACCTGCCAATGCCCACCTGCCCAGGGAAACCCATGAAGCCACTCAGGTACCCACCCAGAATGTATTCCAGTTACAATTTGAAACAACCCCTAATAATTTTGAGGTTTTTCCAAAAAAAAAGGGAGTTTACCTAATGAGGTTTCAGAATAGTTCAGGTCAATTTAGA
This sequence comes from Haplosyllis leylae, assembly GCA_038406175.1. Taxonomy (NCBI): domain Eukaryota; kingdom Metazoa; phylum Annelida; class Polychaeta; order Phyllodocida; family Syllidae; genus Haplosyllis; species Haplosyllis leylae. The sequence continues at coordinate 7,707 of JBCAUG010098402.1, read as the reverse complement.
GGTCACATATGAAGTTCATCAAAATCACTCAAAAAGTTCATCAAATGTCTTTTTAGAGCAATTTTGGTGACCTACATATGTCACCTAAAAATTGACCTAATTCATTCTGAAACCTTATTAGGTAAACTCCTATTTATTTTTGAAAGCTCAAAATTATTTAGGTATCTTTCAAATTGTAACTGGAACAAATTATGGGTGGGTGCCTGGCTAGCACCCTCCACCCAAAGTTCCCCCTCCTACCTGAGCACCCCCCTTAATGGTCCTTAATAGCACTTCCCTATACTTTTCCCCAAATTACACAAGGTAAATCTCACACTATGCATTAACAACACCTGTTAAAAACCATTAACAACCCCTGTTAAGAACTGTTATCAACCTCTATTCAGAACTCTTAACAACCATTAATAACCCCTGTTAAGAGCTGTTAACAACCATTAATAACCTCTGCTAAGAACTGTTAACAACCCCTGTTAAGAACCATTAACAACCATTAACAACCCCTGTTCAGAGCTGTTAACAACCATTAATAACCCCTGTTAACAACCCTTAAAAACCATTAATAACCCCTGTTAAGAAACATTAATAACTTTAATAACCCCTGTTAACAACTGTTAACAACCCCTGTTAAAAACCATTAATAACCATTAACAACCCCTGTTAAGAACGAACTGTTAACAATCATTAACAACCCCTGTTAAAAACCGTTAATAACTGTTAATAACCCCTGTTGAGAACTGTTAACAAATGTTAACAACCCCTGTTAAGAACCATTATCAACTGTTAATAACCCCTGTTAAGAACTGTTAACAACTGGTAACAACCCCTGTTAATAACCATTAACAACCCCTGTTAAGAACCATTAACAACCATTAACAACCCCTTTTAAGAACTGTTAACAACCATTAACAACCCCTGCTAAGAACTGTTAACAACCCCTGTTAAGAACCAACTGTTAACACCCATTAACAACCGTTAACAACCATTAACAACCCCTGTCAAGAACTGTTAACAACTGTTAACAACTCCCTGCTAAAAGCCATTATATGATTGGTTACTCCCCCTCACACCATTCCAAATGCTAAATTTTAAATAATTATAATACAGAAAATGAATGTCTCATCATCATAAAAGTGCCAAAGGCTCCCCTCTACCATTTCCCCAAATGCTAACAACCCCCTAAGTAACTAATATGCTGACTCTAACGAGCCAGCAATTAACATGAGGATCCCTTGCTCCCATCCAAATCGGCAAAGTACTAAAGTAATTAATTCTCTACCTTATGGGTATCTATTTCACCAGTATTTTTATAATGTGACAGCCAAATATAGTTTGGACAAGTAGATTATTGTTTCAAATGTCCGGATCAAAGTGTAAGATTATTGAGCAATGTGTTATTGGACAATAGTCTTTGAATTAGTGTAAATATTCGTACGGATCTTCCAGAAAGTTTGTTACTTTAAAGTTTTGATTTCTAGATGTATGTTTTGTGACTGATCAGGACTAATTGGGAATTGCATGACATGGAGTATCAACCCGTTAATTCTAGATATTAAGTCTCACGATTACCCAATAACAAGACGAAATGGCTTTCCATATAAACTTAATGGCTATAATTACATAAATTTTCCATTATGCAATGCCCACAAATCAATAAGTTTGAGACATTTTAATTCTGTTATTGCATGAGACCTATAGTAGTCACCTTAAGCTGTATGATTCCTGAGCCCCACTCTGTAAGATGTCCTTTGATTGGGCAAGAAGTTCAATACAGCTGAACATGAACACAAGCTGCTTCAATTGTAGTTTCATTCATCAAAAGCTGCAAGTCTTCAAAAGGGAACTTGCTTTGCGTTGTGGCTGCATAATTGTAGGGATTGACTTAATGGAAAGATGTGAATGCACTTATTTTGATCTAATGTAGTTGTACGGGAATCCTATTAGCGAAGTGCACAGTTCCAAAGGAAGTAGATCTACATCAGACCGACAGTACAATGGAGTACATTTGCAAATTTACCATCTTTTTAGTTGACTTGGGGCTTATTTTAGGCTTAGGTAAGTAATACTTTAGAATGTCAAATGACATTGATGTCAATAAAACATTTCAAGAGGGATAGGTATACAAATACGTATTAAAAACTAAACAGAAAGTTAACTGAGTAAAGCAAAATGTTTCGGTTCAAATATCGATCGAGTTTTGCGTTTAGTTTGGTAAATTAACAATGGAAAAACAAAATGATATTAGCTATGTGGAAAGAGTCGTGAGGTCTGACGCTGTTACTAGACTAGTCCCGCTAACATCTGTTTTAACACCCTGTAGGTAGAGCATCCACTTCTGACTGTTTTCGACAGTGTCAATCAACTCTGACTGGGTTTTATAATGGTGGTCTATGAGAAATTAATATTTGGAATGATTTTGCAAAATTGAGGTCTATTCTCTACAAAATGATATTGTGATAAAATACTTCACAAAAGGGGAGATCCAAACTACATCTTAGATTTTACATTATATCTGAGGATGGCTTAGATATTCACAGATTTTTACAACAGGAAGTAAACAAATAGCATGCATTTTTTGCCATTTTTGATCTTTCTGCTTACTTCCTGTTTTCTCGTATTTCTTAGATACCTTAAAATGCACATTATCACATGTTTAGACCATAACTTGTAATATACCATATGAAAACTCATGACCACTAGAATAGGAAAATGAAACAAAACACTCATTTCAAATTACACACAGCACATTGGATCAAACTTTATAAATATTTCTACTGTACAATTTCAGCACACACTTAAACCACCCCAAATTAAAATTTTATCTTATTTGAGTTACAAGACAAAGGAAACAGGTGGAAGAAAGATATGGTCTACTATTTATAATAGTTGTCTGAAAAATTATCTGAGAGAATATTTTAGTTTCAAAACAGTGTTAGAATGTGTGCAGTGAAACAGCTTCATATTTCAACGATAAACTGAAACGTTGATACCCAATAGAGTTACTTACCCTTTTTCTACAGATAACATTGGTACTTTCACGCAGGCGTTTCAACATTTGAAATTAAATCTCTGCGTTACATTTTCGATGTTCTTGAAACAGATGTCACTTTGCACTTTGCAATATAGAGTTTTCCAAAGCTTCTTTACCTATAATACTTGGAATTTTTTCCCTTGAAGTTGCACAAAAGTACATTTTCATAATTGATACCCTGATAATATTTCAAACGGTCGCTGACATAAATATGATAGCTTTAAAGTTTGTTAATGCTCTTCAATGCTTCTTAGAATTTAGAATGAGTCTGGGTTTCTTGAAACTAAGAAAGTCATTATGACAATTGGACTAAGTCCGACAATCGGACCAACGACAAGCTAATAATGTAACTGTCTTGTTTCTCCTGTTGGAATAGTCAACAGTTGAATGATTGGGGTAGGGATGCATGGGATTCTGTAAATATAGTCTAGGTCAAGACATTTCATATTTCGTAGTTTCCCGATACAAATTTATGGTTCCCTTACTGAAGGTTAAATATTTTTAAAAGATCTATCTGTTCAATAAAAAAGTTGCTAACACCTACATCTGTGAAATTTAGCAACTTATAATGAAGAAAGAAGACAGCTTATTGTGTAGAGCTTGAGGCGTTCGTAAGGTTCATGTAACAATTAAGAGGTAACTTGAACGGGCCTCGGGGTAGCTGACATGTCAACTTACGTGCAGTGTAAAAAACTAGTCCCTTGTACATTGTGTAAATCAAGATGACATCTAACCGTTGTGACTGACGGAAGATCATTAACTATGTCATGCAATGATGGAAAATATCTTCAAGTCATTAAATTTAATGACCTGTGGAAATATTAAAGAAATACCAGGATTCCTGTTCCTTTTGCCTGTGTCCTCTGTGAGGTCTTGGAATGAGATGATATGATATGTTTCATTATAAACCATGTTTCTTCATACAACGTTGCTTTCACATTATCTCATTTGACATAAGTAAGATGCACTGTACATAGATCTAACAGAAGGGAATGAGTAATTTTGACTTGAGAACAGGATAAGGTACTGTTTGTTAAAAAGTTAAAGGTAGTTATTCTTTTTAAGTGTTATTTTTAAACTGATAGTCAAAAGTCATTCAGCCCTTTGGGAAATGTACAATGACAATGGTTACTTTAAACAGGATAAGATTTCTCTTTACTCTTTCTTATTCACTGCACCAATGCTGAATGCAACACATAAGTGTTTGTGTCACAAGAGAGCTTTTGACAGATTTCAAATATTTTGACAACATACTTTGTTCGTTATCTATACTAATTTTCAAATCAACGATACACAGATCTAACCTGTGGCAGATTCTAGTAGTAATGAAATGCCCAGATGGCTTATCAAAAACTCGTTATAAAATTGTTCTATTTTCAAATGTTGCTCTTCCATTTCCACTTGACAATCGTCACTTGCCATTTCATTGATACTTTTTTACCCAGACGTCACACTATTTTATCAATTGTAATTATATTGCAGAATAGATAGAAATTACTAGCAGATCCGCTGGGTGTAAGGGGGAGGGGGTACGGTCCCCTAGATTTGGAGGTCCCGGTATAAAATTTAAGAGCTCAGCGATGAACGTTAGAACACTAATTATTCATTTTCCCCATTTTTGTTTTAGAGTTACTTAAGATAAAAATAAATAATAATAATAATATTATAATAATTAAAATTGTTCTATAACAAATAGAGTAACAAAAATATAAAAATCTTCTAAAATGTTCTAGTCTTACTCTGCAAGAATTTTTTTCATATTTATCTCCATATCTTTTTTTTTATATCAGCATCTGTACATCAGACCTACTTAGGCTATAATACAATCTGGTGTGTAAAGAGAATAGAATAAAACATGTAATGTAGTCTACCTTCATTACATCAACGATATTTAGAATCAATGAAAATTTTAATATCAAACATGTTTCAAACTGAAAGTATTACAAAAAGTACTCAGAATAAAGGAAAAGCATATTTTAAAGTTAAAAATGCCAGTCCCTTGGCTATGGGCAATGGATTTGGAAACAAATCCAAAAGAACATTTAAAATCTCTCAAGAAGTGTTGCATTTGTAAAATTACCCAGATCTTTTCAGGTAAGAATAGAGATTGTGAAAATGTTTCCACATAATGTAAGATTGTACCAGGAAAAATGGAAGAATTTATATTTAATAGCTAAAAATGCAAGAGTTTCAAAGGGCCAAGGTAGACCAAGGGGTGATATTGGCTCTACTTCCTCCTATGACTCCATTGTGTTCCTTTGGCGCACTTGACCAAATCTTGAATCTGCTTGAATCTACTATAGATTTTTATATGAATAATGTACAGCATGTTGTGTGAAGGGGTAATGATGCATGTTGTCATGGGGCTCACGTTTTTAAGGAGCCCAAAAAATAAGTAGGCCCTTATATCAAGGGAAGGCGCTGTATTTCAATCCAGGATTTTCAGAAGGGTCAGTTCATTTTATTGCACAAAATAATGCCATAAAATGAGACACTTTACCATCGTGTATCTTTTGTAAAAACCCACAAGCTGTTTTGTAAAATGAATGAAATACCCATGTAAGATTTTAAAGCTGCATTGATTATGTGTCAATTGCAGAGTGAAACACATGAAAACCAACACGAATGCCGGATGTATGTTTGTCTGGCACACATGAGTTATGACCTCTGTAATTGTGTTGGCAATATTCTCTTCAAGTGTTGAACCACTTAAATAATAAAATATGTCAATATCTCATAATCACCTTGATGAGACCCCTTTTTTAACAAGACTGAGCTTTTTGTCAGTAATTTTAGAAGATCTGCAATGTGTCACATTCATAATTAAAAATCATACGACATGAATCATTAAAAGGGTATCATTATTGGAACTGCAACCAATATGTCTAGTGGTACTTAATTAGTGAGAAATTTGTACTTTAACGTTCTATTGCAAATAGAGATGAATACTCTAATAGTCAATATCATCTGCATTGTGCCACGATACTGTTTGAATTTTATCTAGTCAAATCAATTTGGGTTTTTATCAACTAAGAAATGTCAGATAAAGTCCCTTTACTAGTTTGGATCCAAATTCACCCGGTTGTATTCATTAACCACTCATCGAAACCTTCCGACCCCATTTCGTATTTACAAGCAATAACAATGTAAAACTACAAAATACTTTGGCACAGCTTCAGCATGTGATAGATTTACTTAGGTTAGTTTGCGTGTCATGTCCGTTTAATTGGAGTTCAATACAAACACATCAATAGTTCAATCAGTTTATCTCCCAATATACACGCAACATTACACGAATATTTCTACCTAATTACAGCTTGTTAGGTCCAAATAAGATTATTTCGTCAGCCATTATGATTTCTTTTGTGTGCACATTGATATTGGAAATGGCTAATTTGAATATTTCATCTTGTCGCATCGCCCTTGGAATAATTTCCAAAGATAATATTTAGAGTGACAAGAATTGTAATATTCACTCTAAATTTCAATAATATTTCTGAGAATACTCGGAGCATAAGCACTGTTATCATATTGTGCTGATTTATTCTGAATGCCATAATAGGAGGATTGAATGGTGATTAATTGAAATGGACAATAAAATGTTCTTAGATTCTGTGTAGGCTGAGTGGTTTTAAAATTAAATGTCTACAATGAGGACTTAAATGCTCCCAAACATGTTAAATGTTTTTCCTTCACAGACGTAATACATACTAAGAAGAATAAGGAAAAGACGGAAGAATTGGGTACCACCTGTACAATTCTGCTTCAAAAAGTCAACAAAATATTCGGCTGTCTTCATTATTTTAAAGTCATATTAAATTGGTCTCATTGTAATATATCACCGTGGTGCTTTTGCAGTGGACCAGGAGGCGTGTCAGTGGGAGACGTACAGCGCGCAGTGTCCGGCGGGTGAGGTGGTGGTGATCCGGGCCGCTTCGTACGGCAGGATGCAGTACGGACGATGTGTCAAGCGCGATTACGGTTACGTTGGCTGCTTCACGGATATCACTCCGCAAGCCGATTCCAGGTAACTTCTTCTTTTCTAAAATTGGGGAATCTAAAGTAACACCGCCAACTGACCCAGTTTCGTTCTGTTATCCAGTGCGGTTGTAAAAATATGAGTACACACCCATAATAGTATGTGAAACAGTTACTATGCACTAAGGTAACTTAACAGCAGCTCCACATTGAAGTCGACGTGTATTTGTGAGGGAAACGTACGCCGAATTCACTCAAAGTACGTACTTGAGCAATTAGAATTGGAATTGCTGCCGATCCCATAATAATCATTGAGGATAGGAGTGGCCGGAGAAGAAATGGGTATCATGGCATATGTTCATTTTGCAAGAGGCAACATCATAGAAATACAGTTGTAAAAAATAACATTGTTCTGCTTTGTGAACACACCTGAATGAACAAAACTTTTAAAATTGTACCATGACAGATTCAATAATTGTTTCTGACAAAAATACACAACGTAAACCAAACTTGTATTTCACTTTTCTGACAAGTACATTTCTCAAAGGATATGTTCGATAATACAGTAGTTCGCGGACCTTCCTGCGTCGATCAGTCGATGGATGGTCCCAAAACCCACACGAACACCCTGAAGGAGGTTCAAGTGATTCTGACATGTGCAAAGAATTCTGATTTGAAGTTCAGTGGAAGTCTATGGGAAA
>JBCAUG010098291.1:0-21853 GCA_038406175.1 Haplosyllis leylae | reverse complement strand
ACAGAACACGATTGTTAGCTCAATAGCTTAAATGAGCTTACACATTCTGATCTACAAATGTCTTGCAAATGATCGTTCAGAAAAAAAAACTGGTGCTTAGTACTTTGGTAGTTTGCATGTGATATTTATCCTCTGTACTGAAATCACTTTCATTCCAAACAATGTAATCAATCTGCATGCGAAGAAGTAGATCTATAAAATGTTTACAAAAAGGTATAAACAATATTCATCAGAATATCAAGAATATCAATGACAACTTTGGAATACACAAGAATAAAGAAAATGACCATCTTTGAAAACAATCCTCAAGTCTTCAAAGAATTTTCTTCTCAGTATGGTTGTCTGATCAATCAGTTTATGCATTAAGTTATATGTGAGTGAAGGATAGATTTTATGATGCCCATCAAACCTTTATAATTGTGAAACCCTTCTGTTAAGATGCTTGTTTAATTTGTTAGGTAAAGGATTCAAACTACGACTTCACGAGAATAGACAGATCAGCAGATAATTAACCATTTTAAAAATTAAAGGCAATATTTAATTACATTCAAACTAATTAGCTCAGCCATGTAAACACTTTTCTCAAACACAATAAAACAGTAAAGCATATTATGTCTGTTTTCTTGTTTCAAATTGATGAGTTTCGTCAGTGTTAGAAATATATATTAATAATAATAATAATAATAATAATAATAATAATAATAATAATAATAATGATAGTTTATTGTCCTTTTGTTTACAAAAGCGTCATATTTTAAAAATAGAAACGTTTTCTTATTATCAACGGGCAAAACTTGGTCAAAAACCATACATTAGGTTGTCCACTGTAGTGGTATATTAGATACTCAAGACTTATTTTCAAAGGTAAATTTCATCCGCAAAACTGAAAAATCTTTTTACTTACTCTGTCAAACAGTTTGGATTGCATTCTTTTTCTTATTATAGTAACAGGCTCTTGGTTGAACAGTTTCGTGACTGTAACTGTCCATGGTTTCTTAGCCATTTATGATTTAATCAAACACCTCTGAAGAAAAGCAATGTTATTTTTAGTGTTCATCATGATTAATCTGTAATACTCAAACATAAATGAACGCTTTCTGGAGCAAAAATGGTTTTCTTTTCAAATTCCTAAACCGGTGATTCTAACTGACCACCCCTTGTTAGGCCCCCCTCTGTACTATATTGACTGTTGTGAGTGGGACCCATTTTTCATAAGTATAAAAACAAAGTTGACTCTAGTGGATTAGAAGGCAGGCCTCCACCCAGATATATTTTGAATAGAATATCCTTAAGCTAAACTTTGTTTCATGCTCCACTTCACTTTTTTGGACTTTTCTAAATTCGATAGAGCATGACTTTATGATGGTTTAAACATCTGACAGATTGTGGGTAAGGGTAAGGCATTAGAATTCTAATCCGTAGATGGTTGATGTTGTGAGTTTGATTCCCACTGGAGGCAACTTTATTTTTTGCTGATTTGGAACCACCTCGATGTCAATTTTGTACAAAAATGCCAGAAATGTCAGATTTGGGTTATTTAGGAAAAACTCGAATTTTTTACCTGTCAAAAATTAGAGCATTCGAAACAGATTCGTAGTCAACATTCAGGCGATCCCTCATGTCAGGCAAGGTTGGTCCTATGGTTCCAACACATAAACCCTAAAATTATACATTTTAGATTTCGGACCAATATCGCCTTCCACGGAACTATTTTCCACATTTTCAGACAATTCATTTTGGTAAAATTAGGCGGATTCGCCACTCCGAAGGGCTTTCCAAATTAAATATAATAATTGATAAAATTAGTTATAACTTACCAAGCATACCATAAGACAGCAGATGCAAATTTGCTTTGTAATTTTGTACTTGAAAAAGGTACTGTCCGACACCTCCTTCCGTGAATCATATTTTTCTTTACTATCGAATCCATTAATCTGAGTAAGTTCAGTGTCAATCGTAGAAACATTGTATTTCATTGTTAATCTCGTAATTCATGAGAAGTTAAAGTAAACCAAACGTCCTACATAACTTGATCTAATTGACGAAACATCAAAGCAAGTTCGGGATGAAGAACTAAAATTGCTCGCAATTGTAGATTCAGTTCACAGTACAGGGCATTCGGCTTGGTCCGCTACTGGTTTCGTGTCGAAAATGAAGTGAGCCAAATATGCCTTAGTTGTTCTGATTTAAATAAATTGATCACGCATTTGATAAGTACTCATCTTATCAACGTTTTATCATCTGATTAACGAGGATATGAAACGATGTTAGAATTAAGAGATCATGTATTTTTAATATGAATAGTTTTACACATACTTGATGTACCGTATATATCTTGACACATTCAGGATAAAGGTAATATAGTCAATTATAATTTTCTCTGATAGTCACAACTTTACCAACAGGCGACGGACCACCACAGATAAACAAGACAGCCTCCCAGTAACATTACGAAGCAATATCAACCACGGCTACCCTATCCTTACTATGCTAGACCAGACCTAGCTGGGGGAAGAGGGGGAAAATTTGGTGGAAATTTCCTTTTAATAGCTTGCAAATTTTTCCATTCCTTTGAGTAGCAAGAGACAATAAATCTAATTGGCAGAGAAGGTGCTGCGATGTGTTCCAACACCAACATCCACTACTTTTGGAGAGTGTTCATCTTATTTTTATCATATTGATTCAAGTTATATGATATAATTCTTTCATCGTTGCCCGCCAAAATAAGTCAATCACGTCCCATTTCCATGCTTCACACTGGGGTTATGAAAATATTTTTATTGATTTTCCATTGGCGGATCTAGGGGAGGGGCGCCTCCTTGCGCCCCTGGGCCAAAATTTCTTCATTTTCATACAGTTTTCGAGACAGTTTTTAAACAATAGGTTAGCGCTCCCCTCAGGGGTTGACGCCGTCCCCTCTTGGAAATCCTGGATCCCCCACTGCTTCCGCTGGTCGGATGAAAAGAAATCATATGGATAATCTCTCTTGTGCTAAAATTTAATCAAAACATTACTAGCTTAAGTGGGTGTGCGGTGCGGAAGCCAATGAGTGTAATCTTATGTAAAAATGCCAATTTGGACCCAATAGAAATTCTTCATTTCCTGATACGTTTTCTGTATGGGGAGCATAGTAAATTATAGGGCTGAGCAAGGACTGAAGAGCTCCACACGAGTATGTTGGTGAAATATATTGTAAATTTAAGGTAGTAATGATTACTGAACTCAAAAGTTTGAATTATCCGGCAAAGAAATTCCTTCATAGCAAGTTGCTGTTGCCGGCTAAACGGAAACAAATATATTTTAACATGATGAATATCCAGGACTTGAAGATCATATTGAAAAAATACTTATCCTTACAAGGACAAGCAAATAGAAATAGAAATTGAATTGAAATAGAAATTGAAAAATAAACTCCTTCGCAACAGCTTGCACCCATCTGACAATTAAGATATTAAGGTCAATGCCGGCAATCACTATCAAGCTGCAGATGCAGATTTGACTCACACTTGAAGAAGTGATGTCTTTCCGTGTAAGAAATGAACTTTCACTATAAGTTCTGCCGTACGTTCTTTACACGACCAATCACGTACGAGGGAAGGTAATGTTTTCAGAGGTGTCTGTCTGTCTGTCCACAAGAAGGGCAGCGCCGATCGTATGTCCATGTCCTGCTCCTGCCCGGGGGGGGGGGAGAGAGTAGGGGGTACTCTGACCAGACTCAGGGAGGAAATTCAGGGGGAGGGGAGGGAAGGGAAAGGGGTTACACTGACCAGACCTAGCCAGGAGAGAGGGAAGGGAAAAGGGTCTGGAAGGGGGTTACCCTGACTAGGTGACCACTCTTCCCATTCCGTCTCCCCAGGCTAGGTTGGTCCAGAGGGAATGGGGAGGAGATAAAAAGGGAGGGGTTTGTCTGCAAACAGATGATTCTACCCCCACCCCTACCCCTCCCTATGGTAAGGATGGAAGGCTGTGGTTGGTATTACCTTGTAATGTTAAGGTACTCCTTTACAACTTGCACTTTGCAAATTTATTAACAGCAGTTGAGGAAATCGGCCCATAGACGCAATGTTATTTTTGGAATCAAATTTTCAGTGCAAATGTGTGACTGATGGCAGCATTGGGCTGTCATGCCTGAACAAGCTCCATTGCAATTGCATTGATTGTACTTACACATAATGGTAGAGGGCCTTCTTTTTCAATGTTCATATCGGACATTTATGATTCCTTTCATTTCTCCGTCTGATATTCAGTACTATGATGTTGAAATTCTATGGTCTCAAAATGTAAAAATTCAGCAGATTTCCATTCAATCTCTTGTAAGTAAAATATTTAATATAAATGTAATTGTTTTGAAAGTTGGTATTGAACTCGAATATTTACCCCGCCGGAAGAATATCCAATATTGACTGGCTCGCAAATAGTTTTATAATGATTGTGAGAATTTTCTTCTCAGTTCAGTCAGAATTTGGTGTCCAATAGAACAACTACAAATATTTCTCACAGACACTTATAATAAAACTGTACGAACGAGTCTTCCGTCAAGGTGATATTTTGGCATTTCTGTATGCAAACATATCTTTTTAGGCATTTTGTCAGCAGATACCTTCTGGTGCAGTTTTTTTGTAAAGAACTCCCCCATACCAATTGGGCAGAGATCCAACTCTGCTGATTGCTACCCTGAACACTTGAGCCCTCACACAATTTCCCCTTCTGCCTGCTCCCCTGCAGAAAAGCCTTCAATTAAATTGTAAAATGTATTGAACAAAAAGTCTTCCTGTATGACTGCAAGAGGCATACTGCCAATGACGTAGCCTATCTACTCGGGGGAGGGGGTACCCCTGTCCTGTCCAGGGTCTTATATGGGGATCCCCCCCTATTCTGTTCTTTGAGAGACCCCCTGGTCTTGTCTGGGAGGTGCCCCCTGGCAGACAGGACCTAACCAGACAGGAGCTGGACAGGACTAGGGAGCAACCCCGCATGTGGACAGACAAACACCTGTGAAAATATTACCTTCCCATCATACTATGTACACAGGCAATAATAATTTTGATTCTAATGATTCATAATTGATCAAAATGATGTTTGTGTCCAACTGGTGTATAACAATGAGGAATAATTTAAACTTTTAACACATTTCACTTTTATCCCCAAAAAGATAGGAATTCATCAAATAATATTTCTAAACCCTTTGGATTAAATATTCTTAAATATCAGACATTGTGACTTTTAATTAAAATAATCAACGTTCATCAAAAAGGGGTCCCACTAACGACAATGAAGATAGTCCAAGGGACTCTAAAAAAAGAGAGCTTTGGTTTAAATCACCACACCGGAAAAATGTCAGCGTGCTATTTCTGCTATTGGCACAAAAGCACATTGAGATTAGTCTCATTAAGCTAGACATTTTGACACCAAATCTTTTTTCGTTTAGAAAACTTCAGCAATAAGAGTATTAATCAAAATAACTGAGGAAAAGAGGAGCACAAAAGGAAGAAAAAGCCTTTATCAGTGACGGATTATTGAATCTTTTTATTTGTTAGCACACAAATAATAGGAGACCAACTTGTTTGTGATTTTGTTTAATATTACATTCATTGTGATTATTTAGGGTTCAATAATCGTCTTCATATCGAATCAATGGGTGATAAAACACCAAGAGATTCTTGCAACCAACAAACTAAAGAGAAAAAAGGAGATTATTAAAAATTTATCGAAAACAAATTTGTTATAAAAAGTGTTTATGTTAAATCTCCTTCTCTTTTTGTCGGTGGATATCTGTAATCCATATTTTTAAATGAAAAAACCTGTTCTATATTTATGAATAGGTAAAATCTATTAACTGAAACGATCAGTCTGGTGTCAATTGAATTTAGCATTGTTTTCATTTGAGTTTTTCTTGTTAAAAGAAGACCAATATTTCAACAAAATTGACAAAAATTTAAACAAGAAAGTCCTCCTGCGTGAACGCAAGAGGCATACCGCCCGCTGCGCAGCAAGTGCGTGCCCTGCTGTCCTATCCCGGGGGAGGGTTGGTGCCCCATCCTAGTCAGGAGGTACCCCATTCAAGCTGGGGAGGGGGTACCCCGGCTGGACCTGGCTGGGGTACACCCCCACACCAGACCTGGCTCAGGTACCCCTCCCTCCCCCCACACCCCAGCTGGACCTGCCTCAGTACCCCCACAGATGGTTGGTGTTGTGATTTCGATTGCCACTGGAGGCAACTTTATTGTTTGCTGATTTAAAAACCCCTTCATGTCAATTTTGTACAAAAATGCCAGAAATGTCAGATTTGTGTTATTTAGGAAAAACTTGTATCAGATAAGAAACAGTTCGCTCTCTTTTATTCTTGTCAGAGGAAAACATTTCCATGAATAGAACCAATTTATATTAGCTGATGCATTTCCACGTGGCTCAATTTTCTTAAATCTTTTGCGTAATGTCTGTGAGCATAAAATACGTAAGCTATCATTCTTCATTCTCTTCTGTGTGCCGTGAATTTAGATACTGATATTTTTAATCGAAAACATTTACTATTGTTAACGTTCCCTTTCATTGTCATAACAAGGACACAACACTTCTATATCAGAATCAATACAAGGATTACGATAACAACGACAACTGTGACTATGAATCAAATGAAACGGGGTCGTTCTTAATTTTGTTTTCTTTACACTAACTTATTTGAAGTTTCTATTCTGATCAATGGTTGTCAGGTCAATATTATTCTGTAGTAATATTTTGATCTAGTTTTTGGAAACTCAAACAGTGACGTCCTGTTTCTGTCACAGAACCTCATTGGTTAAGTTAAGTTCTTTAACGTATACAAATTCACTGTTGTTAATCATGTACTTTGACATTCCTAAATATGTCCTGATACGTCATTTGAGTCTGATTCAGCAGGGACGGATCCAGGATCCCCCGTATGAGGGATCGCCAACACGTCTGGGGAGGGGCTGGGGTTGGGGACGTTAACATACAATTTTAGAAAGTTTTCCAAAAAGCTACAGGAAATCCAGGGAATTTTGGTCCGGGAGGAGACCACCGCTAATGTACAGAATCCCTAGAGAGCAATTCTACTTTGTGCCTTAAGTATTGGATAATCAATGGTTTTCTGTTGATTAGTGGCAAATAATTCACGAGCCCTGGTGAGTGAATAGATTTGCCACTATTCAACAGAAAACCATTGATTAACTGATTTACACAATGGCTGAGGCCACTGAGTTCTTCTTGTGAATGAGCCTTTGTAATTGTTTTTACTGTATGTAAGAGAATAAAAAATGGAGAAAGTTAAAATTATGTATATGAGGAACTGGCAAGGTTTCTCTAAATGGAGAATATTAGCACTATGCCTATGAGGATCTGGCAAAGTTTCTCCAAATGGAGAAAATAAGCATTGTGTCTATGAGGTTTTGACTGAATTTCTCCAAATCATTTAAAATGGAGAAAATTACTGTTATATCAATGGCAAAAAGACATAATTTCTCCAAACGTGTTTTCCTAGAACAAAACATTAATAGTTTTTCCTGTGAGAGAATCAAAATTGGAGAAAGTTAACATTGTGTCTATGAGCAACTGCCAAGGTTTCTCCAAATAGAGAATATTAGCATTATACCCAGATCAGCTGGGTGAAATGGCTTGTAGTTGGGGGTCTGTTCTCGTCACTTTCTACTCAATTAATGTGTGCCACAGGAAGGGCATTTTCACTTTGTGTTCATGGTATTCAGTCATGGAGCTCTCGGATAGAATATTTATGACCAACTGTGATTGGGACCCTCTTTTATCTGAGCGATATTGTGAGCCAAGACTTCTTTGAGTTCAAGGAACTTTGGCAAACCATCGTGAGTGATGAGGATTTAGTAAAGGCCATGGAAAGGTACACCCCTGAGGTTGAAGACATCTCTATGGATGACAACACCTTATATGAGGCTGTCACACAAATAGAAAATGAGTGAGTAAAGAATTATTAATGTTTCATCAGGTTTTGCCTTTTCAAAAGCATGGCTCCACATGGTAACCTTCCCAGTCTCATTGCAGGTTGAACAGCCTGGAAAGTATGCAGTTCTTCCAGTTTGACTCCTCAGGGAATATGTACATTTTTGCTCCAGGGGCAGGATGTAGTGGTGAAGCCAAGATAGTCAAACCAGGTGATGAGCTTATTTTCAGTTCCTTGTATGATTAGCACCAAAGGCAAGGCCCTAGTATTACATTGCCTGCCATGGAAGAGAGCAATCTCCCTTCAACATGTCCCCTGCCAAGATCTCATGAATGCACCCATGAATTCAAGGCCCCTCTCTGCGATAGTATGTTGACCGAGTTAGGCCACAAGAACTTCTCCGCTGAGACAGTCAGGAAGGTACGATGGGTGAGGTGGATGTATAGGGACTGGAGGGCATTCAGACATAGCTCTGGACTTGAACAAATACCTTGTGATCTTGAAGACAAGGCCACCATCAGCCAGCAATCACTGCTCCATGCACTGTGTCATTTCATAACAGAGGTTAAAAAGCTCAACAGAGAAGACTTCCTGGGCAAGACCTTGCATGACATAATAGTATGTGTGCAGTTCCATCTGGAGTCCATGGGCTTCAACTACAAGCTGATTAACCAATAGGCCTTCAGGGATCTTAAATTCACCCTAGACAATACCATGAAGGCACACACAGTGGCTGGGATTGGTGTCACAATTAAACAGGGAGAGGTACTCAGTGCCACTGATGAAGACTACCTCTGGTCTCTCGGATACTTGGGAATGGACCAGCCCCTCAACACCATGGACTTCAGTGTTTGCAAGGGCTTTGCCCTGAGGGCCAGGCAGGAGCATAGGGCCCTGAGGAGTATACCCTTCTTGTCACAGTTTAAGTTTATTGAGGACCCTGACAGAGAGATTTTTATGCGATACACTGAAGACATCTGCCACAAGACCAATAAAGGTGGGCTGAAGGAGCAAAAGGTCTTGCTGAAAACAGTGGACCTTTACGGTACCACCTGCCCAGAGAGATGCCCCTTGTGAGCAATTATTAGGTATATCTCCCTGCTGCCAAAGGGCCGTATGTGCCTTGTCTTTTATCTACAGCCGAGAAAGAAATTCTTTGAAAGTCTTGGTATATTAATAAGGCTGCTGGGATCAATAGATTGAGGACCATGGTCAGGGAAATTTGCAAAGATGCTGGGCTCCCTGGATATTATATGAACCAGCCAATTCATTAAGGTCCATGGCCAGTAATTGTATATTCTCGCAGTGAGCTATGGCCATGGACCCTCATATCCTTTTGTGTGAAGCTATTGTTAATTGTTATTTTTGCCATTCATAGCCGTGAATGTTGGCCATTCATTTACTAAACTGTCTATTGTTATGTGTCTGAATAGAGTAATTCATAGCCTATCTTGGTGTCTTGTTTCAACTAAACATTCGTGGAGAATATCACACTGAAAAAACAAAGGCTTTTGCTTCAGCCGTTTTGTAAACTGAACGGAGTTCGATGTACGTTT
Organism: Haplosyllis leylae; assembly: GCA_038406175.1. Lineage (NCBI taxonomy): Eukaryota > Metazoa > Annelida > Polychaeta > Phyllodocida > Syllidae > Haplosyllis > Haplosyllis leylae. The sequence continues at coordinate 12,367 of JBCAUG010098291.1, read as the reverse complement.
AATTATTTACGTTAAAAGTGTTGGGCATTCGAAACCATGAAACTTTGATAAGCCAATTAATGATGTATATTTGTTGTTTTGTGTTTCTCTGCACGATCATTAGTATGGCGGCAAAACAGAATGTTCAAGGTTAATTGCTTACTCAAAGCCAGACAGAAACTGTATGGAAATTAAAGTTTATTGCAGCTTCCATCCAAGGTTGAATCGCGGTTAAAGAGAATGTTCACTTCCGCAATAAACACCATAAAATATTGAACAATAAGCACTATGAAATCAAAGAAACCGAAAACACAGTTGCAGCAATTGCATTTGCGTGGTCTGGACAGAAAAGAAACATTTGTTGCGGCACTTTGATGTTAAAATTTACAAATTTAACAATCATTCAAATATGTATTTACTTTGTTGCATTTTGCAAGAAAGTTTAGGTTTTATTGTTGACATTTTTAACTTTCTACTCAAAACATTTTTCCAAATGTCGTGTTTCTCCATAGAACACGCACTAATCTGGAATTACGATCCCCTCACTTTCTCTTGCAAGAGTGAGACAGGTTTAAAAACTAAGCCAAACGGAGGAGGCATAGTCTCCACTGGTTTTGATTTATCATTGGTTCGACAACTACGGTACTCTGACAGTGTTCCTCGTCACATGGACACATCCAAAAACATTCCTCTGATTGGGGCATCTCCTTTACGACCTCGCATGATCTGTTTTTCTTGCAGGTGGTGGCATTTCCCTTCGTAGTGCTGAAGAGTAGAGTTATATCTTCACATTGCAAACCTTCCATTTTGTAACGGAGTAAAGAATATCCTTTGAAGGTTGGGTCAGTGATGGTAAATGTTTGCCACAACGATATATCTGGGTAGTCGCCAATATCAAATACCTTGCATGATCCATCGTTCACTGGATGAGAAACCAGCAATGTCATCACATCTACCGACAGAGAGTAAATTATGATCAACCGATGTGCAGGTTTGCGATGACAATTATTGACCGTATTTACCGTATCCTAACTAATCTGAGCTACTGCGTTTACAATTGAAATGAAAAATGGATTGAAAATGTCAGATTTATACCCAAATGTTTGAAACAAATGGGAAAAGCTGATTGTGCGCATTCCTTCTTGAACAGATTCACTGGTCCTGCTTCATCAGCTTCGTTTGCTGTTCTGGTTGACATGGTGACGCAGTTATCGTCAGTGCCTGATAGACATGTAATAGTTGGTTTTAACATTGAAGTGAAAGGTCCGAAAGTGTCAAATTTGGCAGAAACAGCACTGACATTGCTTTTTTCTATTCATAGCAATTTTAATTCTTACCAGGTTGCGGGTAATAATCTTCCAGGTCTGTGATGTGATCCGATAATGACGTAGTTCTGCCTTCTATCCGCCTGTCCACCGCTATCATACCCTCTGTTGTTTCCAGTAGAGACAAACAAATACGCAATCTTTCAAAAAGATATGGAATTAGTCACAATGTCTGAGCTGTTTGTTGAGAAAAAGAAGGCATGTGAACCAAAATTTAGAGTCTGGAAGTGATACCATCTGAAGAAAACTTATAAACATTTAATCACATTTCTGTAGTGTAAAGTTCTTTACAATGAATTTTAAGCAATTGAATTCGTAAAAGGTCATCATACAGATGGAATTCAGCTTCATATCCTAAACTGACGAGTCTTGGATGGTCACTTGGGCAATTTATATTCATTGCTCCAGCAGACGAGACGAAACTATACTTCTTTCCATGAAAGGTACATGTACCATTTTCTACATTCACGATAGTATTTCTACCTGGAATGAAAAATTTCACACAAAATATTGTAGTCAATTTCAAATCTAAAGACACTACCAACTTATCACATTTTAAATTTGAGGGAGTTTTTTACTTCAACAATTTTTCTTTGAGGGTAATACATTTCTCTTACGTTTTAGTGTACTTACTTTCCTTAAAATAACACGGCGCACTTCCAGATGAGCCAGATGAGGAATAGCAACACATGTTTGCTTCACACTCCAGTCGAGATATTCCGTCCCATCCACAGTCCACACGGTCTTCCTCGGGGATCGCAGCACATACTGTGTTCACTAAATTAATGAACAAGGTAAAATGATGTCACACCCTAAGAAATTCGGTACCATGTTTGTCAGTAACTGTGTTCGATTGCGAACGTTTCCCCATTTACTACTAAACAAACCTTGAGAATGATTTTATTTGGGAAACCAATCCCGATCCGTAAATTTAATCTGAGCCATTCCCAAATCAATCTGTTGTCACAAAATACAAAATAGGGAAACATGCAACATACCCTCACAAGCCTGTTCAGCTTGATTCCAGGTGTCGGAACCTGTACAGGTTAATGTTCTACTGGTGTCTGAATTGCGATAAGTCCATCCAGATTCACATCCCAGTGTTACCGTTTGATTCAGAGCAACCGTCGTGAATTGTGGTGGCACAATGTGATTGTTCATCAATTCTTCGGCAAGTGAACATGTCGGTATGTTCTCAAGAACTACAGAGAATCGAACCAAAAGTCTTTCACAAATAATAAAATCCATCTCGAATTACTTATCATGATCCAGAACATTAGGGATGCACAATGCATCTTCAAAATGAAACTAAAAGATACAGAACACTCCGCAAAAAACCCAGAATATTACCACATTGCGATGATCTCGTTGCTCCCATGGAGAGGGTGGTGAGACCACCGTCGCATTCAATACAGTTATCTGATCCTGTATTGGATTTGTAACTTCCTTTTGCACATTTCGCACAGGCTGTTCCACCGTGACCAGCTTCACACACTGTAGAGACATTTGAGCTATCCCTTAATTCAGTCTTTTACATTTGTGCCTCAAACAATCATCAAACTCAGTTAATTGAGCAATTTGAAATGAAGGCTAAGGGAGTGTTCGATAGTTGTTTTTCGTTCAAGCAAAAACATTTAAATTTAATCCTATCTTTCAACTCCCAAAATAAATTTTGAAATTACGTTATGTTCAACTCGATGTTTAACATTCGCTTGAAGGGAGAATATTTCACAGAAAGAATATATATTCTAATACCACAGAATGACTCTGACGTTGCTCCAATGGTATCTGTTGTTCTACCGGATCCACAGGATACACAGGAATCTGATCCATTCGTTAATTTGTACTTGCCTCTCTCACATGGTGTGCAGGATGATCCAGTGTGTCCCGAACTACAAACTATAACAACATGTGGGGAGTGAATTTTGCTCATGAAATTGAGAACATTGACAGGACATTCACTGAGTGAATTCATATTTAATGCTGTTTCTGTTTGTTACACATTAAAAATGTAAATAAATTGACATATATTTTACAGTAACACATTGTCGATTCTACTTTCAAAGGTCTGAGTATTGGTTTGGAATCTAAACCATGTTGCCAAGGAAGGTCTTCAGGTGAAGGTAAATCTGTGGTTCGAGCGACGGCATATAGGTTTGTGTTATTAGCAGTCTAAAGTCTAAACACTTACTGCAGTCGGCTTTAACATCCGATGCCGTTGACAATGTGGTTCTACCCGTTCCACACATTAAACAAGGATCCGATCCGGTGGTTATTTTGTAGAATCCAACTGGACACGCTGTGCAGTTATTTCCCGAATGACCTCGATCGCAAACTTAAAAAAAGAAAAGTTTGTGTTCTGATGCATTAGGACGCAGGACCCAGTTTTACGTAAATTGTAAATAAGAGGAATAGTGTAACAATCATCAATTTGAAGAAAATACACAAGCAAAATGAAGGTTGATCTTCTTTTAAGAACATGTCTTACCACAGAGTGTTTCATTAGTAGATTCTCGAGAAACAGTAGTTCTACCTTGTCCACATGATGTGCAACTGTGGTTTCCTTTCTCTGACTTGTATGTGCCGATTGCACATTTAGCACAGTTGCTTCCTCCACGTCCAGTTTTACAAACTGTTAAATTAAAAAATAAAGTAACCCAGCATGGCAACGGTTTCCAAGCTCTCGAATGACGTCATGACACCAGATTATGACACTAAATATGTGTACAAAAAATCGCACTATTTCATCACGAGGATCACTTAATTCTCGAATTTTCATTTGAGGGCTAATAAGTGATTTTTATCATGTAACAAAAGTAAGTTAAAGGCCTCAAGTAAGCATAAAACACTTTACAGGTTTTACTTTAAACTTATCCCAGATAAAATTATGCCATGTAGTGAGAAAGATATACGTGATATATTGTTTACTCAACACTTATGTGAGGTCGAAATAATAGATATTTATTAATCCATTTTACATGCGTCAGTTCGATGACAGTTACTCTACGCAATTACTACGCAATACGTACCACACTGTGATATGTGTGTGGCTGCTTCACTTATGGTTGTTCTCTTCGTTCCACATGTCTTACAATTGCCGGGTCCCCTTCCTTCTTTATACTTCCCAACAGGACAGGCATCACAGTTGCTGCCAGTGTACCCAGACTTGCATACTGCAATTATCAGATCAAGTTGCGAAAGAGTTAAAAGTACACGTTCACTAAATTCAGCTTCCGATCCAGTCACACCACATGGTCTCTTGCTTTTTCGCTCAAGAATGGCCATATCATTACGGTAACATTTAATGAAAAAACGGTCGTAAGAGAACTGCCATGCCACAAAAAGTGTTCTTATTCTTCCATTGTTTCATGAACTGAGCACCAAGAAGTCTGGCCCCAGTGGGAGTTTCTAGGAGACAGACCTTTAGAGTAGCATTGAACGTAAATAAAATGTAAAAAAATTCTATCAATGATGCATGCTTAACAGGAAAAATACGTCGATCGTGGATTGGCAAACACAGCCCGGCTTCACAAGTCAATAATTACAACCTCTCGACACTGACTGTGCAGTTTCTTTTCAATTTGTATCTCTGTTTTACGTCTTTTTTTTCTCTCTTTGATTGCATGGAAGGTTGTAGGTACCTCAAATATTAAGATGCAGTTGCCAAATTTGCTACACTTACGAACTGGATGTCAAAAAGGACTGAAATATGGTTGAAGAGCCTACCGCAGTTTGCACGAGATTCTGAAGCCATTGATGTAGTGGTTCTCCCTGCACCGCATGTTGTACACTCCCCCGGGCCTGTTCTGTTTTTGTAGAATCCTATGTCACATTCAGTACAGCTGCTTCCTTGATATCCTCGTTTGCAAACTTGAAAAAATGGAAATAATCTTTTGTATAAAATAGAATATACCTGCAACACAACCATAAGGAAATATATAGGAACATTTATCTTTTCTGTATCAGATCCAGGCTGACAAAGGGTATCTTGGCCACAGTGTAACATTTCAGTGTGACACCATTTTCTAAATTACCCATAGCGGGCATACTGAAATAGAGTCCCATTTCTACGTCCTTGAATTGCAAAAGTGGCCCTACATTTTACGCTTCTTTATCAAGACTTACTTAATTTCTGGATTATTTAATGGTTATTTTGAACAGTCCTAACCAAAGCAACAATAAATGTTAATTCGTAACTTTTTCAGAAAACGTCAAATCGACTCACCACAGTCGTTAGCGTCGTCGGATCCTTTTCCGATTGTCGTTCTCGTTGATTCACAGGTATTGCATTGATCGTTGCCGGCAGATTCCTTGTAAGTTCCTATGTCACACATAATGCACTGGTCACCTCCATACCCAGCGGGGCAGTAATTCTTGTACTGGCAAATATAATTCTTGCGGGCATCTTCACAATTTTTGGACTTCCAATTCACATTATGACCGTCCTTTTTAACTGTAGCGCAGTGGTGGTCATCCTTGGGCTCTATCAGTAGACAACAATGTATTAGATCTACATACAAATAGGGTAGATACTAATGCATTAAAAATACATTCTCCGTGAAGAACGAAACACATTCATTTCACTTCTGAGTTTCTTGCTCTGAATCACATCAACAATCTGACATTTTAATTTGATGAATAGCAAAATCATCTTTATTTTAATTCGAACACGTTGGACTACACACTCGTAAAAAGACACATAGAAAGTATTGTAATGATTTTAAAATAAGCAGCGAAGTCTTTCTCACCACCGCCTTTCCAATTGTCGTAAGAGGTGATGGTGCTGTTGTCCAACCAAGTCCAGACACCTGACATTCTTCTCAAACCAATAAACATTTCTGGTTCGCTGTAATTTGGAAAACGATTTAAAAATATTTGTAAAAACAATTTCCTTGAGACACTTTATATCCCAGCACTGAAAATTGCAAATGGGGTTTGTTGGAATTGATAAATCATTTTAAATTCTACTCATGCTAACTTTAATCTTACATACCCGTATTTGGAGTGTCCATTTGCATTCCCCATTGAACCGACCAAGAACCAACCAGAAGCTGCCAAGAATGCATGAATGTCTTGCGTGTTTATGATTGCTAATTTGCCCTCGCGAATGGTTGCTGTAAATGTTAAAATATATATATGCGATTCGCAACATAAAGGATTGAAGAAGTCAGGAACCGCAAGTGTACTCATTGAAAATATATAACATTACCGTTTTTCTCGCACTTCCTTTTAGCATCGTTCCAGGTCAACTTGCATTTGTCGGCTGTCTCAATTGTGTAGCAAATATTGGTACTATCATTGCACTTTTTGTATACTTTTGGGACACAATCCTGATCCATCATGTTTACTTTAAAAAGAAACAGGTCTTGATTTGCTGATTTTTTTTTAAGTTTTCATACATTTTACTTCATTTTAGTTAAACTGTCATAAGGTTCTTACAATTAAATTCCTTTTTTGTTTTTAACACCTATAAAATTTCTAAATAATACATTTTAATGAAATTGAAACTTGAATCTTTTACATTCTTTGGAAATATTTTGGAGGACACAGGTCTCTCTTGTGTTCCACTGATGCCCCTGTTTTGGACTTCTGGTGAAGTCTGCCCTGGGTTTCAAGGACAAGGTGGATCTCTGGCTTGCCTGTTTTCTCGCTTGCGTATTAGCCCGATGATGGTGAATACAATTTTCATGTTGGACTTACCCTTTTGTTTTGTACATATCCACAACAGGCACACTGCAACAACCCACCGGAACAACATCTTGTTTCGAACTGTCTGAGTAAACTCAATATGATTATATTTCTGCACAATGACCTTTGCATTCATTAAATATTTAGGTATACAGTCTAATATTTAAGCACAGCTTTAAATGATTGTCTTCTCTGTGGTAGCAGTGAGTACATCTGAATGTCAAAAAGTAGCGGATCCAGGATTTGGTCGGGGGGGGGCTAGGAAAAAACAGTAATTCTACATCTCCTGCAACAGCTCCACATTCAGGGACCTTACACAATGCTACACAACATCTTTTAACATTGGCAAATAACATCAGAGTATATCCCTAGCAACAGTTTCCAAGGAGCCACCTAGAAGTTGAAGACCAACATGAAAAGCCAAAATCAGTACTTTTTATCAATTTTTAACCTAAAGTAATCAAGCAGAAATGGACTTAGAAGAGAAATCTACTATTTGTGAGTATTGCCAACTTAAATGTAAACATAAGGCTGGACTGATGAACCACATGCATAGAAGACATATGATTCAAGAGACAATTAGATTAGACTCTTGGACCTGTGGAAAACAATTCTCCAAACAAGAAATACTAAATCAGCATTACCAGACTACTCCACCAAATTAACTGTAGAAAATTAAAAGAAGAGATGAGAGAAAAGCCACAATCAATACAAGAGATAATTACTGACCATCAGGAAAAAAAATAAAGGAGCACAAAAGACCTTACAGATCCAGATTATATGAAAGGCCCAGATCCAACAATATACAGAAAGAAAGAAAAAGACAGAAAATTCCAGTTCAACACCTGAGAGATGAGCCTGCGATTGTTCCTTTGGAACAGACAGCACCGCAAGCAGAAGACCCTAGACCAGAACCAATCATGTCATGGATTGACCTAACAGAAAAAGATGCAGACTTTTCTTCCACAAACTTTGAATCAACCACAGAAGATCTACCTGAATCTACCAACAACAATACAACAAATAACCAATCGGAAACAGCCTTTACAGATGAAATTGCACAGCTATTTGATATTCCACCTGAAGAAATACCTAGAAGTGAGAAAAGATTGGAATTACAACTAGGTCTACCTACTGTATGTGTGTTGTGTGCTCTATTGTGGCCCTGTCTCCCAGCCACTTTAGAGTACCAATTTCTTCCTGGAACAGAGTGTCTATTATGACCATGGCCACACCCCATGGGTCAAGTGTGACAAATGCCATACCTCCTTCCATCTGCAATGTGGCACCTGGAAGTCAAAATCTCTTGTTAAGACAAAATGTTTCCTCCATATATTCTTCTGCTGCAGAGTTTTAGATTTAAATGTACACGGTAAGCATATTCTTTGTGCATCCGTATCACTTCAATTTGGCTTAGATCTGTCCATTCTCTTGGAATATTACAGTACTTGCCACTGTCCCATGTCTAATGTCTGCAATGAAAATGCATATATCTCTTAGATTTGTTTTGCAGATCAGTCAGAGGCAACTGTGTTCAGATGGCAAGGGGGGATGAAGAAGATGTCAAAACATCCTTAATGTCCACCAAGCAACACCAGATCCAGGATCACCCTGCAAAGGCCAGACTATTGGGAACTTTACAGCAAAGTAGATGGAAGGTTCTATTAACAAAAGCAAGCAATATCAACAAAGAATGAATGAACTTGGCTTGGCAAAAATGGAAAAGTCAATGAACAGGGTCACCCATGACCATGGCCTCAGCCCTTGCACAGTAAACAAACAGATGATGGGGAAAGTGACAGGCATGAAGAGCCAACTTGCTGGTGCCAGGAGAGGAAGAGCACTAACAGCAGGTATGTTACAAGCAAAATGATACCTTGGGAGTGGTTCTGGTGTAATTTGATCATCTATGCAAGCATGTCTGCTAAAAAATTTTCAGCTGGTGAAGCACAGCTGGCTATCACCACACACCAGTTTCAACTAAGTGGTTTCCCTCCAACTATCAATCATGTTTGTGAACTGACATACCAGTATGTCAAGGTCAACAACATTCCTAGCTTTAGTGATGAGACTTTAAGGGCAAGGGTGCAAGTGGCAAGAGAAACCCAACAATTTCTATTAGAAAAGGCAGAAACTTATCCACAGCTAGAGCCATTGGGGCAAACCCAAAAGTTGTTGCAAGTCGGTTAAGACTCTTTATGGAAATAAAAAAAACATGTGGCATTGTTTCCCCATCTGAAATCTGATTAGGTGACAAAACTAAGGTACAGAATGTCCCCAAAGAAGTGAAAGTGCTAGGTGCAAAAAAAAGTAAGAATTTTTCAGCATGTTTCTGCTGAGCAAGGTGAAACTACCATGATCTTCAGCTTCATCAATAGTTATGCTGTGTGCACCAATGATTATCCATAAGGAGGTAAAGGTCCAAGATTCCTCGAGCATCAAACAACCAGCTGAGGTAAGACTAGCTGCAATGACCATATGGTATATAGTGAACTAAACAACAAGGCATGATTGGGAGAAAAACCTGGTAATTGTAGATAGACATAAGAGTAATATTTACAACTTGCCCTTCAATGAAGCAACAAGAGCAAATACCATACAAGTCCTGACAACCCCCCCCCCACCTTCCCACATACTGCAGCCACTACATTTTGCACCATTGCCTTGCTTCAAAAATTACTGGGTATCCAACCTGAGGCAGTACAACTCTGAGCACAATGGAAGTCCTTTGAATAAGTTCAACATTTGGGATGGGAGGGTTCAGAAAGACAGGGGATGTTGGATCAAAGTTGAGTCCATAGTTCGTGGAGGAGCAATTTAGCCAACCCTCAACTCATTTCTGCTTATGTTATCTGTAAATTTAAATAACTTGTTTTGTGGTACCACATAACCAAGAGCTAAGTGCCAACATAGTGATGTTTATTGGGGTAACAAAACAATGCAATTAGAACATCTATGATGTCAAGCAGTGGAAGGGTCCTCATGTGATCCTCATTTGTTGGGAAGTGACATATCCTGTATAAATTTAAAGCAATGTATAAGGTTATCTAAGAATGGTTACAAGTTCATGTACCATATATATCAAGCAAACCAGTTCAGCATACAGACCTAGCATACAGGTCACTACAGGGCAACTGGTAATGTAGTTGTTAAGGTTTATTGTCTTTTGGCTTGCATTAGTATTCATGATATTCCAACCACACAAACTGGATTTGCCAGGCTCCATCTATGTCTCACTGTTTCCTACTCAAGAAATAAACTCTCACAATACCTATCACAGTTCTCAGGACAACCTCCTCCTTTGGATGCACTATGAAATATTAGGTGCAATCAACACATATGTTGAGTGTTATTTTATCATTTAACGGATAATTTTTACCATGTTTTTGTTCAATTATTTTTTCACACGATCCAAAAAGTGCTTCCTCAAGAAGGTATTTTATATTTGAGCATCATTGAAGTTATGTTACTGAGTTATCTAGGTCACAGTTTGCACCAGAAAATAAATCCATTAGGAACCCATTAAGCAGACAATATTCCATGCCTTGTCGAAGATCGTGATAGCACTGAATGTAAGAGTCTCTCTTCGAGTGACATTGAGACGCCCTACAAAATGGGCACACCAACTCTTAAGATTAGCTTCAAGAACACACAACAAGCCTAAGAACAGAGATTCCAACAACAGTGACAAAGAGAAGGTGGATGATAAAGAAAGTAGTCAGTCATGATTCCCAGTCACAGATGAGGATTGCATTTACAGACTATTGAATGTTGCTGCTGTTGTGACAAAACAAAAAGTAGCACAATTTGTCAATAGCGGAGAAGACCTGCTGGATGTGTCCAGTGACATAAGCAATTTCATAGAAAATTTCAACAAGCCAGAATATTACGGATACACATCTCACCAATTTTGCCTGCCGGAATATACATCATGGCTCAACACAAAGAGGAAGAGTATTATTCAAAGGAAAGATATTGTTTACCTTGTCAAGGTATTACCTGTGATGTTTTTTGGTAAGATATGTTGGGAAAATAAAAAATATTATCATGTCAACCATTTTACAACCGCTGCAAAAAGTAACCACTGTGACATCTTACCACATTGAAATACTATTGATGCTTGCTGTGACTACATAGAATATACTGTGGATAAGTCCAAGGCCATCGACTACAAAAAAACCGAAGGTAAATAATTCCAAAAGGTTCATTAAAAAAAATTAACACAATTACAATATCAAAGCACCATGCCACATTTCAACTAAAAATGTAAAACCAATGTACCATATCTTCCACTAGAAGTCAATTTCCATCACATAACAGGAAATATGCTGGACATCAATGACCACACAGATGCCATGGACAGCATCCTACAGCTTCAAAAACAGCAACATTAACCTTTATTGAGACAGTTTGTAATTAAACAGTAATTCCCTGCCTCCCATGAACCAGTACAACATGCATTATGTTACTGTAGAGAATGGGGCCACATAAACAGGTTCCAGCCTTTCCCCAAGTAGGGTTGCTGCCACACTGTATTGTGCCCAAGTATACCTCCAAAATGAGGGTGGACCTGCCGAGACCATACCCCAGGATGTCAACAGCCCACAAGGTACCTGAAAACTAGCTGATCATCAATTACAGATTAATCAGTGCTAGAAGAATAGTAGAGAATGCATTTGGAATATTGGTTAGTGCTGGAGAGTGTTTGATAGCAGCATTTATCTCAGTGTACACAATGTTACAAGAGTTATTCAAGCTGCAACTAAACCACATAATTGCCTTACACCAAAGAACACAGATGCAGATAAACTTTTGCCTAGGCTGAACCAAACAGACAGAGAGTACAACCATGCCACAGTTGTCCTTCATAGCATTCAAAACAGGTATGGACTTGAGTCCCCAAGAGATGCAATTGAAGTGGGAGATTGGTATAAAACCTACTTCACAACTCAGTAAGAAATTGTCTAATTAAATGAGCAGACATCTCAATCTGCACACCACATGGTGTGCGTGGTGTATGCGGACACGATGTGGTCTACGCAGACACAACGTTGTGTATGGGGTGTACGCAGACACAATGTTATGTATGCCGTGTATGCGGACACGACATGGTGTACACGGACAAGATGTGTATGCAGACACGATGTGGTGTACGCAGACATGACATGTACATGGACACCACTTGGTGTATGTGGTGTACGCAGACACGACGTAGTGTATGCAGACACGATGTGGTGTACGTGGTGTATGCGGACACAACATGGTGTACGCAGACACGACATAGTGTGTGCGGTGTATACGGTGTATGCAGACATGACATGGTGTACATGGACATGTGGTGTACATAGTTTACATGGACACAATGTGGTGTATGT
>JBCAUG010098181.1:0-21857 GCA_038406175.1 Haplosyllis leylae | reverse complement strand
TGCCTGGCCCCTCCTCCCTGGCTTAGATGACACTGATTATGACAATGAACTTTCAACATTCATCATCAGAGTGTCTGATCTGGTAGACCTGACACTGGTCATCATTAAAGGGGAAGGAGTTGATGGTAAAAAAACTTGCGAACCTATTAAGAATGACTTGAGTGAAAAAGTGGTGTGATGTGCATATATGTTTATGGACCGTATAAAATTATCACGTAATACCAGTATGCCAATTACTTTCATGCCTGCAAGGGACATGTAAGTTGTAATTGTGATTACACTTTCCTGAATTTACGAATGCATGCAGCACTTATATGGATGGAAAAATGTGTAAATGTGTACGGTTTACATGAATCTCTGTAATTGCATCAAGAAAACAGATGAAATTATTTCACATCACATAAGTAGCCCATCTGAGCGCCGATATGCTGACGCGCCAGCTGAGAAATACATTCCTCATGTGTGAAAGTGATGACGCACTGAATGCCGACAAGGACTACAGGCTGAAGGGGAAAGCTTCCATAGGAGACTTCAGCACGAGACTTCAACAGGAGACTTCAACCCGTGGTCAATATTCTACACTCATACCCAATTTTGTCGCTTTTGCTTGGTCCTGATTGTTTTTTCTTCAAATATTCGAAAATTTGTATGTTCCTGAGTTGGCTACTATTCTTTTTAGTTTAAGCAGAGACGTATTTGCTTCGATAGTAGATCTAAATGGAACTTCTCTGGTTTGATCACATTTCTCAATTTTACTTACTATATATTACACTTTCTACATGAACAACTTTTTTCCATTCTAAAGAATCGCATAGCTAAACTTAGCTCTGTATTAATGTTGAAAATAAAACATGTTTCTTTTGATATTGTGAGCATGAAATACTATTGAAATGCAATGGTTCTTGGCTTCTTTGCCCATTAAAACGAGAAAGTCCTCCTACGTGAATCAAGAGGCGTACCGCCTGCCGCGTAACAAGTGCTCACTCTGGTGTCCTATCCTGGGAGAGGGGGGGTACCCCATCCCTGGCTGGGGGGTACTCCAACCTTGGCTGGGGGAGGGTACCCCAGGTCCCCTCCTGGCTGGACCTGGCTTGGGTACCCCCTCCCACCACCTGGCTGGATCTGGTTCGGTACCCCCCTCCCCCCCGACTGGACCTGGCTTGGGTAACCCCCCCCCCCCGTGAACTGACAAACAAACTGAAACTATTACCTTCCATTATCCTTCGGATGCGGGCGGTAATAACCATTCCAGATAATTATTATGCCATATGCTTACCCGACTTACTGTCACTTTGTGCAGCATTTAGTACATGTGTGTTCAGTTTCATTTTCTATTATTTTGTGGAATGAATAAATGTTATACGTCCAATTCCTCATTTTTGCAGTTTTCATCAGTACATAACATTGGAATATCTACTCAATATATTATCTCAATTTACACAACGTCAGGCAGATGTAGAGTTTGTAAATTTATTTGGTTCACAAAGAAGAGCTAAAACAGAGAAGAGATGGGAGTTAGTAAATATTTCACACGTTTAAACTTGAAAGTATTGAGGGTTTTTTTCCATTGGCAAAAACTTTCAAAATGTAAATGTAGCACAAGGGTTTTGATGATCAATTATTAAACTGAATCAACTCATGTGAAGTGTACATTAACCTAACAAAATGTTCTGATCTTTCGGCTGAACTATGACATTTCCAAAGAAATAATTTGAGAGTTGTTTATGAAAAGAAAACTTCCCAAATTGGAATGAAATATTTTCTTGTGGATCTTTTTATGCAAACTATGACTCATGTCCACATTCAGATTCTTCGGGTTAAAGAGAAAACAGTTGACAGCTCAGCTGTAGCAATCTACAGAAGTGCAAATTCGATGTTTCGGGCCAAAAAAAGAAAGATTGAAACCAGTGGCGGGACAAATGCTCAGTTTTGGTACATTTAGTCTTCAGTTCAGTATTAACATTGCTCCTGAGTTTTGTGAACAAGTGTTTTAGTCTAAACTACAAAAATATTGAAATTTTGTGCAAAAAATTGAGAATTCACACACGTCACCTCAGGGCACCTGTGCATGAATTCTCCCTTTTTTGTGTTCTTTCACGTGTCACATCCAAATTACTATTCTTTCAAAGGTTTTTTTTTTAAATTTCCTTACACATTTTGAATAATTTGCAATATTTTAGATGAAAATCCACAAACTGAACTTAAGACTTGAGATTGAACAAAACTGAACACTCGTGCACATTTCTGAAACCCAAAAAAAATAAGTGGTGGATCCAGCATTTCCCAAAGGGGGCACCAACTCCTGCATGAAAATGAAGAAATTTTGGCCCGGGGGCGAGTCCCTCCCTATAGATCCGCCACTGAAAGGAGTTGTCAAGGAAATAGGGCTCAATAAGTCAGTCCTATTCTTGTGTTAGTCATCAAGCCCAGGACTCGAATTCACCTCGTCCATTAATTGCCAATTCTGCACGTTTACTTTACCTTCCTCAAAGAAATAATTTAATTGGCCCATTGATCATTGCGGCAATGTGAGTTTAAGACAGATAAACAACCTCACAACCTTCGGGAAGTGGAGGAAATTTGGGCTTTTGTGAAAATATGAAATAAATTCTGACCCCATTGATATTGCCGTCCTTGGGAAGTTATTTCTTCGCCTATTTTGAGACCATTTCGTCTTTGAAATCCACAAATGTATCTATTTACCGCCCACATCCTTTTCAGGGAGGACTTCAGGGAGGCTGTGGTCGGTATGCCTCGTAATGTTAATGCGAGGTCTGTCGTGATTTTTGATGTTTCGACATCGCGAGGTCACTCTGACACTGAAAATGTACGTGACGGGCAATGATGCAAGGGTATGTACGCCTTGTTGACAAGAATACAGGGCACAGTAACCTTGAACTTAAAGTTTTGGATGTTCCCACAATAACTGTATATGCTAATGTATGTAAAATCCAAGTATACAAAGTAGGTAAGGTTGCTAACAAAGACTTACGCAGGAAAGAGTAAAATAAATTCAGAAAAAAACTTACCTCCAGTGGGAATAAAACCCAGGACCTCTTGTGATATTATCCAACTGTGCTAAGTAGATATGTGTCAGTTAGTTCTTTAAATTCAATTTTGTTTCATGCATCACTTCACTTTTTGGGCTTTGTAGAATCTATAGAGCATGACTTAGTAAGGATATGGAAGTCTGAGACTAACAACCAAATGTCTGATCAGCACAGTTGGATAAGAATCAGAGTAGATCAAAAGTGGTCCTGGGTTCTATTCCCACTGGAGGCAAGTTTGGTTTTTTCTTCTTCTGAATTTATTTTGCTCTACCCCGCGTAACTCTTTGTTGGGAATGTTACCGACTTCGTACAATTTCGGGAAAACTCAAATCCCATCCTGGACAGCCATTGCAAGTTTAGTTTTCTAAAAATATTAAACTTCCAGAATGTACCAAGTTTGGCAAAAATTACCAAGTCTAATTTGTCACAGATGACCTCAAACGTTTCAATATTCTTGATATCTTTGACACATTCCAGCAGATTATTTGAAATGAAACAGGCTCAGTTCTACGAATACCGAATCTATTCTACTTTACAGACTTCTGTGCACTTACTTAGTGCTTTTTGGCCTTAAGTTCTAGATTGTATGTATGTTTTGCGTTTCTATGTAAATTATCATTCAATTAATCACAATATTTTAAAATCGTTCGATCTCTGAGCAGGTTCGTGAATCTTTATGGTGTACATTGAGTGTACCTTGTCAAATATGGAAAGATTCCGTCTACTCATCAATCAATTTCCCACATGAAGGAATTCTGCCAACCACTTTTCAGGGCCGTACTTTTTATTTAAATTGTGTGTGCCCTATTCAGTATTCTCGCCTGTATAAATAGCCCCTTGAGAATGTTAAGGTCGCCCAGTTGTGTGACATAGCACTACTATGAGGACTTGGTTGCTTTTGGTTTGTCTTGTTGTCTGCCTGTTGGTGGTCTCGACCCAGGGAACCTCAGATTTTCTGAAGTCCAGGGTGACCAAGGAACTACTCGAGAAGCTCCTGCAGGTAAAACGTAATGAGAAAAACTCCAAGACTGTCTCGACTCTGCGAGAACGCGTTGGCAAAGTCCTCCACGATGCACAGGACCTCCGCCTGAACAGAGTAAGTATTGTACTGTCTTTTATAAAATAAATTTGATGAGAAACTTTTTCATCCTGTTAATTATGAACAGAAAAAATATGCCATTAGAACTTTCATGTGCCTAAATTTCGTCATACTGTTACTGATGGGTCATTTTACTGACTGTATATGTCGGAAAAATATGAATCATGGTATATTTTCAGCCTTGTACCCTTTTTTGTGTTTTCAGAGAAGAACACAAAAAACTGAGGTAAAAAATTCTATTGATCAAACAAAACATTTGATGAACGACTAGTCAGTTAATTTTTACCGACCGCGTACATAGTACGAGAGGAGGTAATATTTTCAGTTTGTCAGTTCATTGTAGTTCAAAGGAAGTAGTATGTTGTCAATTTCTCTGAGGTTAAGACAATTATTCAATTTCAGAAAGATGAACCAATGGCGAAACTGGTAAATTTGGTATGTTTTAAAATTTATCTCTGTAACGTTACGGTTGGCTGTAACGCCACAAGAAACATGCAAAGGTTTCTCGTGAGGTCGACAATCAGAGCGCAGCTAACGTATTCGAGTTTTTCCTAAATAATACAAATCTGACATTTCTGGCATTTTTGTTACAAAAGTGACATTCAAGGGGTTTCAAAAATCGCCAAAAAAATTTGCCTCCAGTGCGAATCGAACTCACAACGCCAACCATCTATGGATTAAAAGGCAGATGCCTATTCCACTCTGCAACCCAGACATCTGTTGAATAGAAGATCCTAAAACTGAACTTTGTTTCATGCTCCACTTCACTTTTCAATAGAGCATGACTGAAAATCTGAGTCTAGCAAGGAATGACAGATTGGCTGAGTGGGTAAGGCATTAGAATTCTAATCCAGTGATGGTTGGTGTTGTGAGTTTGATTCACACTGCAGGCAACGTTATTTTTGGCTGATTTTGAAACCCCTTGATGTCAATTTTGCACAAAAATGCCAAAAATATCAGACTTGTGTTGTTTAGGAGCAACTCAAGTGCAGTGTGTCCGCCATCTTGTGAAGTAAGACGTTTGGACATAATGTAACCATTTACTGCCCAATAAGGAACTTACACAGGAAAAAACGATTCAAACAAAAAATGCCCTATCTTTACCTTCACAGCAATTTCATTTTGTATTTTATGCGACCAAATGGAGCTTCATATTGAATATGTCTTAAATTTTTGATTCGCAGATTCACACATTTTACAAATTAGTTTAACTGAATTGAATCTTCTGAGTCACACTATGAAATAAAGATAGATGCAGTTGTGTATAGTGTACAGTTGCGGGCAAATAAATTCGAATTAAGGTTATTTATTGTTAATATAATTTTATCAAACTCTTACTTGAAATTAGCCAGTGATTCCATATGGAAAGCAATCACGCATCCGAAGACAAGGTGATTAATGTCTTTGCCCTCAGTATTCGGTGGGGATTACCGGTCGGTCATTGCCCCGAAACCTGACCTGGATGTCTAATTACATTCACAGTTTTCTCCAAAATCAGCTCTGTTTCAATCAGAGTTTTCGTTTCCTTACCCACTCAGCCAATCTGTCAGTCCATGGGAATCACAGATTTTCAGACCCTTATAAAGTCATGCTCAATTGATTCTAAAAAATGATCCAACTTCAGTTTAAGGATTTTCTATTCACAAATGTCTCTGTGGCTGAGTGGGTAAGGCAGTTAGAATTTTAATCCAGTGATAGTTGCTGTTGTGAGTTCAAATCCCACTGGAGGCAACTTTATTTTTTGTTGAAACATTTTAAAATCCTAGATGTCAATTTTGTACAGAAATGTCAGATTTGTGTTGAAAACGAATATCCCGAATGGTCGTTAGTGACCTTACGTACTCGCCTGCTAAGCATAGGGTGTGTTGGGGGAGATTGAAGTGGCAATCCATTTGTTAACACAGAATTACAAAATTGGTCACACATGAAAGATATAACACTTGAGAAAAGAAGCAAACCAATTTAGTAATTGTATCGTGAAATACCATAATGGCACGATGATAACGGTTTGAAAGTGAATTTACGTCTTGAGTATTTTATGTTACACACACCTTTGTCGTTTTGAGTAAGAACGTTTCATCAGTAACGGTATATATATGGACCTGTTGGACGTGTTGATTAAAATAAGCAGTAAAACAAGCAGTTTATAACTCAGCATTAACTTTCACTTTTGGCTTAGCTGCAATGGCTTCATTCTTTTGTTTCTTTCGTGTGGGCCATGGCTTTCTAAAACCGGTTAAAAAGTCTGTAGAGTCACTGAGATTTGCTTCTGGGAACAATAATAGGTGCATTAGTATACAGACCTCTGCTGCAGATAACAGTAAAAAAACTAGTTTGTGACAAGAGCTGGAAAGCCCTGGAGAGCTTCAGAGAGCGACAACTGAATCAGAGTGCAAAACATTCCAGATGAAGTACAAAGATATGAAAATATAATAAAATAATTCAGTAGATATGCTATCGTGACGTAACTTTACACATTTGTTGCTTCAAAATTGAACATTGAGTCGATCGATATTTTCGTAATTGGAGATCGACCAGCAATTTCGAGCATATGACTGATTCCATTTCCAAAGAAAAATATCATTTTTCAAATTTAGAATGATTTGTCACTAATAAAAGGATCCGTCTTTACATTATTTATCTACTTCATTGACCTAATATGAAGTAAATTAGATGCAGCAGATTAAAAAAACACCTCGGATTAAAGTTTCGCCATCATGAAACAGTCGAAGAAACTGGATAAATTGAAAACTACAAAATTACATCTATCGAAATTACAACCTTGTTGCATCCAAATCAATTTCAGAAAGACAACACAGACATTTTCATCAATCACTCGGACAAAATTGGATCCTATCACATGTACTTTATTTTGCAGCCACCACAAAACTTTTTTCTATTATGCTTTACATACACATTGATTACATTAATAATAACAAACCTTAAAAAGTAATGATCGAGTAATGAAATGATGTTTTATTGCCTTGCGTACTGTCCAACAACAATTCATTATGATGAGGTCGAAGAAAACTTCCACTTTCTGTTTCGTGATCACAGATCTATTTTTCTTGCTGGTAATTCAAATAATGCACAATTTTGCTTCAAAATACCGGGACTACTGTTCATACTGATGCGTATTCATTCAGATAACAAATAAACGTTCGTTCCTATTCAAAAAGATATTGAACGACAAAAATAGTATCTGCCTCTTGACAGCAAATGGGTATCTCTCTTGGTGTTAATTGCCTGGACAAATGTCAGACATGAAGATGGCTCTGGGGTCTGCTTCGTTAGGACAGTTTTGACAGATATACGATATGGCATTTTGCACTGATTTAGTATCTCATTTGTCAAATGCTTTTAACATTAGGCGAAAATGTAAACCTGAAAGCCTTACAAAATCGACTTTGAGGCAGCGGCCCTACGGGTTTTGACAAACTGAGGGCATTAGCTGGGAAACATGAATTCCACGACGAAAGGTTACTTTATGGCATCCCCTTTCAATGAGCGACAGGAAAAAGCTACATCAAGAGGTCAATGGAGGTAACTACAGATGAATGTTCTTATGCATTATGCACATCAAGGGTGGACTGTTATGGAATAAATAAACAGCTCCTTGAACATTCTTATCTTTTCCTTTCAAACATTAAATTCACAGGTTATGGAGCAACACGGATTCGATCTGAGTAATGAGAACCATTAGATATCTTATACGATGGTTAAATTGGGAGCCCGTTTTCACCAGATTTGATGTCATCATGACATGGTTCAGAATCCAGGGAGAAATTCCAGATCCTTCTGAAATCTCAGAGTAATTTTCGTACAATCTCCCACAGGGATTTCACCAGCAATGCTGCACCACACAAAGCCATGACAGAATTCACTGCAGTGTAAAATAAATCCCACATTTGGCTTTCACACAAAATTTTAGATAACATCCATGTGTCGAAGTTACACGGGATTCAGTAAACAGCACATCAGCAAAACTACTGTGAAATTCTAGTGCAATCTGTATGGGAAGCCACACGGTTGTCTTCTTGAATAAAACGAATAACTGCATTTTATTACAGTAACCTTAAGGTAAATTAGGACGGAATTTATTTTGGTTTCTAATGTTCAATGTTACATGAGCACCATGATTATCCGAGCTAGACATGAAGTAGAACTCTGGACATGCTAAAGGAGGGAGAGCTGTCATGAATATCGGAAGTTAATAACTGACCCAAAGCGGTTTGCTTTGAGAGCATTGTCAACAAAGATTACCATGTATTTCAAGTATAATAGGCATGCATGTATGTGGCTAAAAGTAAGCGTGGTGTACAGAATGAAAAAGAGAAACGTTCTTTTGGAATTATCACTTCACAACGAGAAGTAAATCCAGCAAACCATCGTATTCATTTTGAACACACTTCTATTAACGTATAAACTTCATAAAATTAACAGCATCAAGAGCTAGAAATATATTTGCCTGTATTTAGAATTTTAACTTGATCTGAGGTGTTTTTACAATTGGAAAGGGATTAATGACTTCCTGAGGGCTTATTTTGAAAGAAGAAAAAATGTACATAGTAACAACTGGGACCATAATGCTGAGTTGAAAAAAGACACTCGTGTTTTCCCAATTTTGTATTAGATTCCATAAATTAGATGAATTAGCTGAATTCAACTAGAATCAGTCAAGCATGACTGAGGGCTACAGAAAACTTTCTTGTGTCTTTCACTCACAATTAACTTAATGGTGTAATGGTTAGCATAGCTGACTGTTGATCAGTAGATTAGGGGTTCAAGTCTCAAAAAGGTCTTTTTATTGCTGGCTCGTAGAGTCAGCTTAGTGATTGAGTCGGGAAATTCTTAATATCTTGGGACAGGGTGAAGATGAGCCTTTGGCAGTTTTATGATAATTAGGCATACTTTAAAATGCAGTCATTGGTTGGAATTTGTTTACACAGAATGATGCAACATCATTTTTTGAATTTTTTGTTGTCTAATTAGTTGAATTAGATGAAGTTTCTAATTCAAAATCGGGAAAACTCAATTGTTTATGCAAAGATGATCCCCGTGAGTGGAATAATAACACAACTAAAAAGAAACATGAATCATTTCACCTTCATGAAAATATTTCAACATTTGAACATGGAGATCTATGTCCGTCAGGATGGTGCGACATTTGACCATACATATGGGCACAATTTTTAAATTTTGTGCATTCTGTCTGTGAAAATTTCAATCAAAGAATATTCTTTAAATACGAAATGTTTTGGCTGGTCTGTGAATTTGATTCCGTATGCAAAGAAACTTTTCAGGAAACACATAAGATTGCCATTTTCTTGAACCGGCATCCCATTAACACCTTTTGGTATTTGTTGCATTAATTGGAATTGATCAATTGCATTCAGAAGTGATCTTGGTCAGTTTATAATTGTCACAAAAGAGACAGAGCCAAAATGTTTTAAATATCCAACCCATACACTTTGCGAACAGCGTCTTAAACTTATTATCCATCAAAATAAATTGTTTCACTTAAGTTACTTAATTCTCTTTGGAATCCCTAGTCAATTGAGAAAGACCTAGACTACATAAAACTATTTTGAATCAAACTCTGTCAACGGGGATGGAATGTTTAAACTGGAAAAGTAAACTGATTTGAATGAAACATTTTCAATAGAAAACTGGAACGACATTGACAAGCACACAGCAGTCTTTAGTTAAGTCGATTGCCGTCTAGCTGTCTGTCTATTATTCTTTTATCGGTTTTGTACGAACTCTTAAAGGTTTGTGTGAACATGCATGGCGTTTGGTTTGGAATGGAATATTCTAAGATTTTGCAAAAAAGAGCAAAATAAATTCAGTCAATAAAAAAAGAAAGAAATTGCTTCCATGGGGATAGAACCCAGGACCTCTTCTTGATCAGTACACTAATGCCTCGCTGTCTGTGCTGAGCAGAAATGTGTTGTACAGTATATTTCTAAAGTGAACTTTGTTTCATGTAGCACTTCACATTTTGGACTAAATCTAAAATCAAAAATCATGAGCATGACTTTACAAAAACATTAAAGATTTTGACTGAAAACCAAAGGTCAACATAGACCAGTCAAGAATGTGGTAGGTTGACGGGTTCTTTCCTGCCTGGGGGGGGGGGGGAGTTACTGAATTATTTAGCTCTTCCCTGCATAAGTCTGTGCCCCAGTTACATTTAGAAGACCATTTTTGATTTTTTCAATGCATGCATCCAAAAATGGCAAATGGCCCTCTTTAATTGAGTTCTCCCTACATGTTTTAACTGAATTCGATGGATTCAGTGCTAAAAGTAATTTAGTGAAAATGATTGTTTGCTGACCAAAGATATCCACCAACATCTCTTTACACCCTGACCACAATTTCCCTCAGTTTCGTCTCTGATCCCTATATTGTAATGCACACGTATCTATAGGTTATTCTCCAGTCCACCAAATTACAAAAAATATATTTCCCAGAAAACTTTCCACCTCATGTATTTTTTGCTTTAATATATTTATTTTGAACCAGACAAATTGTATGTGACAGATTAAAATGTAGCATTAAATTGATAACTACGGTAAAAAAGTTTCAGAGATTGATACCACACTGGCTGGTGGAAAATATTTGAAAAGTCTCCGCTTATCGCGGTCTTTCATACATTCAAACTTATGAGACTGTGCGTGACTCAACCAAATGGCCACCTTTATTTCAGCATTCAGAATCCACAAAAAGCTGATTTATCTTTTTCATATTATATGCTGGGCTGCTTGCCCACAACACTTCCATATGTCTACACGGCTTTCTTACATATTGATTGACCAACTGCGACGCATCGGCATTATGATCAAACGAACTTTACCTCAATAACCTCCTATCCGGAGTCCTGTCAGTCCCTGATTGCCATGTGATGTATGAATACAAACCTGGATGTGGCACCTAATGTAGTTCCCAACGGTGGAAGAGTAAATATTCTCCTCAATAATCACTGTTGCTCGACTCTAATCATCACTTGTTTTGCTAAGCTCAATTGGCAATTTACATCTGATATTGGAACGTGAATGTGGGTACTTACATTTAGACTCAATATGTTTCGACTGTAGTTCTTCAGCAGAATATCATCATGATCCCTTGACAACATTCTGATATAAATTGAACCATGTCAATAATGTTAATTGTTTGACCTTACATAAAAATTAAAATATCAGAGGCAAAATAAAATACGTTGAAATACAATTGAAGGAAAATAATAAAAAAATTTTTTTTTTTGATTTTCAACACTGTGGGACAAATTCTCTGGCATTTTGAGAGAAAACAAATATTTTGACAATATTGCTAAATTCTTAAGGGCTTTATGAACTTTTTCAAAATACATGTAAAATACCTGTAAGTAGGTCAAATGAACTCTCCAAAAACTTGTCCGAAAATGAAACCAAATCATTCTTGTTTGGATTCACATCATAATAGACCATAGACTCTATGGTTATCATCTTCGGTTTAGGGAGAATCACTCTGCAGACGTATGTATTTTGAGCATTCCATTGCTAAATTCATTATCTCTTGACATGCATCAAAACCGTAAAATTACAATAAACCTTCTACGGCTTCACAGGTGTAATTCCCCAGTCATTATGTCTGTAATAAATTCACTGTCTGTCAGCTAGGCTCCATTTAACCAACAGTTTGATCATCATTACATTGCTTTGAGTATCACGAGACTCCCGAAAGCATGCTTTTACGAGAAAGGAGTATATTGCTTCAGTCACAACTAACGGTGATAACTATTTCTTTAAAGCCTTTTCAGTTTTTTGTTGTTAGAGGTCAATATTTCAAATATTATTTTTTCGTTAAGCAACCAGAACTTTTCTTTAAAAGTCGGCGGGGGAAGATACTTTGACCGCGAGATACATGTCATGTTGAGAGCAAAAAGCGTGTACTGCTGCTGGGACAATTTAAATGCATGTTCCTCCATCAAACCAAACTTACGATTGTTGCTGGCTCGGAAAGATTCTGCTTAGTCACTGAATGGAGGGATCTGAGAGACTTTGGAACCAAGTAAATATTCCCATGGATGTTTACGATAAGTGTGCTTGCTTTGTGAAGCAGTGATGTTATTGAACCAATCAAATGAATACTAAATGAGGGAAGTTGTTAATGGAATAAAGTAATGTCATCATTAGTCAATCTACTTTACGTCACGAGATCGTTAAATGCTGACCCGTAGAGATCCTTTATTGGCTAACAGATGGTTTTTGGGCAACGATTTTAGAAATTTGTGCAACGCAAGATGAAAAATATTATTCAATGTGAGATGGGTTTACTTGATATAAGATTGAACCCACACAAGGTGAGATTGAAACAAATATTGGAACATTCAGAAAAACTCAAAATTCCAGTTTGAGCGGAGGTGGCCTTTAGTGCCATGTTGTCTTGGATGGGAGACATGCCAGACATCATACAAATTGCTGCCATGACTCATAGAGTGAACAGAGAGACTTTCAACAAAAAATGAACACCTCTAAGTTTTGGTCAGTCTTAAACTTCAATGTTGTTGGCCATTATGGACGGCACTCATTCTCAAATTGGTGAATAAAGTCAAGACTTGCAACAAAGACGGAGCACCACTAAGTTTAGGTCAGCCATATTGGATGGCAGTCATTACCAATCACAATAGGAATGGTTAGCATGGCTCTGGTTACGGTTGACATCCAAGATGGCTGACAAAATAATGGCTGATCAAAGATGATCATAAAAGGTTCCATCTACCCAAACTATAACTGTTAAACCTGACTGATTTAATTATTTTGATTAGTCACCATTTGGATTTTACAGAGGCTAATTGGTAAACCCAATAGTCACATGATAAAATCATTTGCATATTTTACCAACAGCGAAAGCATGGCAGGACCACGGCTCACCAAGTGAGACCATGCTTTGGAAAGTATGCTATCAAACATAGTAAAACAGATCAAAACTTCCAAAACAGCGAAATATCCCAAAAATGGCAACTCCAAAAGAAGAAAGATGAAGGTGTCTTCAAAATCTATCCATCTGTGTGATTTAAGCAATTGCTTTTGCTCGAGTATTGCTCTTGAATTGTACTCCAGGCCCAGAGTACAAGGTAATCCCTCTTGGTAATCTCACCCGCTCTTTGCAGTGATTATCAACATCGCTTTTTGCGTAGTTGTACAACTAGGTGTTAACTGCCTGTACTGATATATCTACATAGTAAAGTTGGCAGATGAAAGTCGTTCTATCTAAAACCCTTTCTGGTACTTATCTAAAGAGGCCTGCATTTGCTAATATGCTCTACCTACTGTCGTTTTTTCTGAACAATAGTTTTTAGGGAGTAAGTAATGTTTCAGCTTTCTAGTACACTTTCCTCTGAACCCAGATACAACTAACGTAGTGTCATCAGAAGCCCAAAGTTTACCTTAGGCTGTTGAAACAATAAACATTCCTGCAGTTATTTCCAAGGAACAATCCTTGGGAACAATCCACAAAAATAAGCCGTTTTTATTGTGGGAGCTATAAACTGTTTTCATTAAATGTTGGGCAGGTTGAATTAAATTCCTTTGTGACCGAAAAAGATTTGAAGAACATGCAATCCGGATAAACTGGGAATTGTTCCCAGCCGGGTATCTTTTTTCAATTCGGTCTCAACCTGATTGTCAAGCCCGAAAGTTCATATGAAAGTTTAAACAACTTTGATATTTTGCTCCACGAAATCTCTTGATCATCATGCCAATGCTCTACTGACTGAGCTAAGTCACCATTTAATTGCTAGATTAAATCACCATGGCCTCTATAAAGTCATGCTCTATTGATTCTAGAAATGATCAAAGTCCAAAATGTGAAGTGGTGCATGAAACAAAGTTTATTTGAGAAATCTCCTGCCCAGCACATACCAGCCTAGCACAGTCAGTAGAGCATTCGAGTGATAATCAAGGTCCTCAGTTCATTCCCCATTAGTGGCATTTTTTTATTTTGCTGTTCTCCATCAATGCTGACAAAAATAGATGAATTGTAGAAAAACTCGAATAACATCACCTGTTCTCCTTGTGTATGATCTAATTAAGAAAACGGCCCACCTCACAGCTAAGGTAAGCTGCACATTCTGTTCCTTTTTTGCGGAGTTTAATTTGATGATTATCATTCAGCGACCACAAAAAGCAGCAGATTAAGTTAACATTAAGATTAAAAGCTTCATTCTGCAAACGTAACGTTTACGCGTAAGGAATTATCGATAGTTGTATCTTTCCCTGTGCACAATGTGTGCTGTTGTCAAGGTGATGAAATCTTTGGTTTTGGTAATATGGTTAATTATTTAACTTAGACAAATACAACCAAAGACTTTCTTCTGGAAATGTATGAAGGTGGCAAAGAATAAACTTATCTTCATTGTAATCATCGGGGATTTTTGGTGTAGTTTCTCTCTATTTGTTGGCTCAAAATATACATTTGTCGTTACTAGTTTTTTTTTCAATACTGACTTTTTGCCTACATGAAAAAAGGCCATTGCTTTATGTTTTAATTTAATGAATGTGGACTATAGATCTGTTTGATTTAGTTCGGGAGTACTGATATCTCTGTTTTGTACCTAAGGTTTTGATGATAAAATGGATCTTTTAATATGTACACACTCTGTCACTTGCGTGCGCTGGGACGACGTGCCATGAAATAGGACAGCATTTCATCAATCAAGCAAAGGTTTTTACACAGAAATAGCGTTTTTTTCATAGCGTTTTCTGTGTTATCAATTTGGAAAAAAATAAGGAAGAAACGTTTTCACATTAAATGACCAGGTGGAGCAATTGCAACTTGCACCGGGGACTACCTACTTATGCAATTGTGCCTAGAAGAGCAGTTGATTCACAAACGCAAAGAGTTACAATGTTGATCTTGTTGTCGAAGGGAAAGTTGTTGACTTCAGGATAGACGAGAGATTGTATGCTGCTTCCCACAATATTAATTGGCAAACCCTGAACATTAAGTATGCATTAGTGAGAATTAGCAATTGAAGGAACACATTGCCTTATTCTGGTCACCAGGAACTCTTACTATTTAGACTTTAAGACGATCTAAGCCAGGAAACTCCTTGCTCAAAGTTCTATGTACACTAAACAACATGAATAAACATGAAAGTCCTCCTGCGTGAACGCTCTGCTGTCCTATCCTGGGAGAGGGCTACCCCAGCTGGGGGTGGGGGGTACCCCAGCCGGGGACCTGGCTCGGGTACCCCCCCGGCTGGACATGGCTCGGGTACCCCCCCTGTTAACAGACAAACACCTGTGAAAACAGTACCTTACCGTCGTACTACGTACGCGGTCGGTAACTAGTGGTTCAGTTAAATTGATTGAAGTGAGATATGTCAAAGTGGTCTCTTTTTCTCGATCAAAGCAAAATGCACAGGAATGATAATTCTAATATGTACATTCTGATTCCTGATGCAAGCAAGCAAGCATTAATGGACCAGTTACTGCTTTCAATGGCTAATTAGACTGACGTTATTATGAATATATATAATGAAGAATTTCACTTTGGTAACTCGTTGTAACTCGCATGATACAAGGTGACGCTGAACCCACCCTGGATCAAATATAACCGAAAAATGTAAATGGTAAAACCATGGCAGCAATTTTCATTGGTTTTGGTCAACAACAGGTTGAAGTTGAATACTGACCCAAATTTAGGTGTGTTTGCCTTTAGTAAGTAGCTCTGTCACGTGTTTATAGAGTAAGAAATTACCGAAAAGCCTCATATAATATTCTTATTGCAGGGTACGAAACGTGCCTTAGCACGCACAGGGAGGGCTCCGTCCACACCCTTTTGCCACACCAGACCAGCCTATAGCTGGCTGGGATACACCCATATATATATAGAGCACACTGCTAAGAGAGCCAGAGTAGAATAAACGCACTTACCAATGACTAAGACTTACTCTCTTTTACCCACGGAAGGGACGCCAAACGCGCACCTTACATTATTATTGCAACATGATTTGCAGACGCAGTAATGTTTGTGCATGTGTTGTTACAAGTACACGCAATTTAAGTCAATGGAAGTAAAAAGTCCAGCAAAAGGAATCAGCAGGTGCCGTTTCAGTTTTTCATGATAAGCAATTCTGTGAGATCTGCCAGATCTAGAAGTGAATTTCTACACCTCATTCCTGTAAGTATCAAGCACTTTCTGAAATACACATATTCTTGCTGAGGTCAGTTAGCCAAGGTAACCATTACTTGTAAAATATAAATCACAGTATTTCCAAAACTTTAAGTTTTATTTTTGTCAGATCTGACAGATTTACTTATCGTGAAAAACTGGACTGTTCACTTAATTCCATGTTGTTCGTCCCTTCACGTTTTTAAGCACGACCAAAATACAAACTCAGTGTCGGCAATTATGAGTTCCTGAATAGTCTCGATGATGCGACTGTTCCAAGGAATGAGCACGGCTACTAAATCACTTTGTCGAGTTCCGTTCATAAATAAGCAAAATGAAGTCTACTATGATGTCATCCACTTATCTCCTGCTTCAGTTGGTTATAAAACCTGCCTGGCATAATAAAAAAGTACTAAATGTGTAATAACAACATGCGCAATGCCTAAGGTTGAGTTCAAGGATCAGCATGGAAATAATTAATCTAAGACTTTCCGTCTTCGTAGTGAGTTTGCAAAGAGGAAGAGTTCTTGGAATGTTTTCAGTCAGTAAGGTTTTGTTTTGGTCGGAACTAAATTTACAAGAGTACGTAAGGTAAAAAATATAAACTGCCAATTCAACCGAATTTTATGAATTTATATGAAATTTGTACATTATTTGCATCATAAAATCTAGATGGACAAATGGTGGAGGGGAATACTTCGTTAAAACAACTTTAATTTTAAAGAATTTCATTTTAAATTACAATACATAATAACCATTGTTTTGAACGGTGTATGTCTGTTCTCCGCCTTAAAGTGATAACACAATGAAATATTCTGCCAGTGTAGAAAAAACATAAAAGTAGAAATGAATAGGCACCATAGAATGACTATCGTGTGTCTCACACCAATGTTTCAGGAAACACTTTGAGCACTGATTTGAGAATAAACTTTCTAAAATCTTTCAATTTGTTTCAATGAATTCGCACATGATTTTTTACTTTCCAGTGCTGCTACTGAAATGTTATGTTTAGAGAACAAATTAGACGAATACACATTCTAAACCATGTTCATTTTTATAAAATCGCCCAGAATCTATCAAACTAAATAGTCTTTGAATGAAATAGCAGAGGAAATGATATCTGATGGCCTGAAATTTAATTTGCACCAATCTGGTTTGTTCACCCTGTTCCATGCGTTCAATACGGCAATAATTGTATAAAAGTGCATGGGATTATTTCCACAACAATGTCATCATCTTTCAATAAAATAAGATTTCTTTGGACAATTTGCTCATTCTGTTTCGGACACAAACCATTGTCTTGTGAATCAAATCTATAATTTCGAGCACTTCCAATGTCAAATTCCTTCACAATTCGGAGTTTTTATGATGACGGTTTGTGATTCAAATTAAGGTACTGACAACATTGTCCTTTCTTTCTTTGCTCGCTCGCTGGAGTCAGCTTATGATTAAGGTGGGGGAGGGGTCCATAACAACTTGGGGTATGGTGGAGGGGAGCCTTTGGTACTTATATGATAATAAGACCTTTTACTGTAGAGTGATTGGTGGAAAATTCACATTTTGAATGGGATGATAGGAAACCAACCAATCAGATTAAAGCACAGAAATCTTGGGGTAATCTCAGGGTAACCTCAGTGTTATCTCAGGATAAGTTTGGGGTAGCTCGGGAAACCTCGGGGTAATCTTTGGGTTATCTAAGGATAAGCTCAGGGTAGCTTTGGAAACCTGGGGTAATTTTGGGGTAACCTGAGGGTTATCTCAGGGTAGCTCATGAAAGCTCAAGGTAAACTTTGGGTTTTCTCAAGCCACTCCTAGCTCTTCAAAACTATGACCAACCACTCAGTGTACCTTTGTTCTGATGCATTTCACTCCATTTGGAGGCAAATTGGACAATGCTGAAAATTTGGTCAGAATTCATCTTCAGCCATTCCTACCCCTGTTTTGTTCAAAAGTGTGACCAACTAATCAATATACCATCATTCCAATGCACTTTCCTCCATTTCAAAGCAAATTATACCATGCTGAAAATTTGGTTGGAATTCATTTTCAGCCACTCCTACTTCTGTTATTCTTCAAAATTGTGACCAACCTCTCAGCATACCTTTGTTCTGCTTCATTTTCCTCCATTTTGAGGGAAATTGGACAATGCTGAAAATTTGGTCAGAATTCAAAATGCTCACAAAACATGTTTTTAACCATTTTGGTGACCTTCATATGTGACCTCAAAATTGATCTCATGAATTGTCTGCCTGCTCATGTGAAGTTCTTTTTTATGGTAACCTCATTATTAACTCTGTGTTTTCAGGATTGTAACTGGAATGCAACAAGCCAGCACATGTAATTCTTACACCCCTTAGATTTTCTTAAATGTTAGGCATCTGTGACAAAAATTGAAAATCTAAATCATTCAGTACAGACATTAACTTTGTATTCATCATAAAGTGACATGGTGCAGAAACTTGTGGCAAAATGAAAAGAGATATTGATTTCTTTTCTTAATGTAAATAATCAGTACCTTCAATTTAATTAAATTATGTGTAACTTTATTCATAGTGCAAAGTTAACATTTGATTCATGGTTTCATTAAAAACCTTTCTTTCAATGCTATGAATGGACTAAGAGGTGGACTCACCCCCCCCCCCCGTACTGTTCGTATGTACCATTGACTTCAATTGCATACACTTCTTGCACCAATACAAAATTCACAACCAATAACATCGAATTTTAACTATCTTCAATTGTGTGATATGATTATTTAGATTTTCAATTTATGCAACAGAAAAGCTGAAATTCAAGGAAAAAGACGATATAGTCACTGGTAATGTGTTTAGTAAATTTAATAAATATTATCAGATCATGAATGTCTTTGTTTTACAGAGTTTCTAAGCTGTGCCTACTGCGTTTGCCCCATTTACCCAGTGTGTTATTCTCCAGTGTACCATTTGTGTATACTTCAAGTGTGCAAATTGTGTGTTCCATATTTGTAATTGTGTTTGGCAACAGACACATACCCATGACACATTACAGAGACTGAAGACGGACCTGATACTTTTCTTGCTCACAAAGTTTTGAATTATAGATCTACGTCCATCAGACCTTTCGAAACTCTCGTTATTCCCACATTCCTTCTTATCTTTACACAGGATATGATATTTTGATAAAAAATAAATACGTATTCACTTGACAGATTAGATCTATTTTGAATACTTACGTCGAAGATTAAGTGTAAATATTGCTTTATGTTATCCGTATGGATACGACTGTGAAGAATCACTTTGCTGCTGACAGACGATAATCATGCCTTGAATGCTATTTGCAATGTGCCCACAAAAAATAACCGTCCCCCCTATCTTAATGATGTCCAGTGACACCATTATCTCGAATTGAAAAATGACAAAAAGGGCATTTTGTAAAGTGTGTAACTGTAGCAAATGGTTTATTCATTATTTAGGCTTTTAGCCTATAGATGTTTGACGTATCTTTAAAGAAAGATTTTCTTTATGGGACAATTACTTTGTGATGAAAGTCATTAGACTGCCACTGTTCTTGCCTTTAATAGATATTTACTAACTCTCCCAAAATAGAATCCCCCCATGCCCTGGATCTATTTAGTCAATAATGTTTGCATTTGCATTTTCAACCGAGCCGAAGTATTATCAAATTTTACATTAACACAGAATTGCATTCTATTTTTAAACTGTAATTTGAGTGTGGCTTACAAGGAGTACCAAGTCAGAAAACAACGCAAATCAGTTAATTAAAATATTACTGTGCAAAAGCGGAAATATTGACATGCATTGTTGGCTCGCAATCATCTGGTATGCCCAGTGCAACCTCCAAATTGGACCTGTGGCCATTTTTGCCACAAACAAATGGACAACAAAAGAGAAGGGGATTTGTTTAACCTTTGTCATTGCATCATTTTAATTTTCTTCTTTTTACCATGATTTTATTTCTATCATCTTGAAAACAAGAAAGTCCTCCTGCATGAACGAAAGAGGCATACCGCCGGCCGAGTAGCAAGTGCTGGCTCTGCTGTTCTGTCCTGGGGGGGTGGGGCAGGGGGGTACCCCAGTCCTGTCCTGACCAGGGGGTACCCCATTCCTGTCCTGACTGGGAGGGGGTACCCCAGTCCTGTCCCGGCTGGAGGGCTACCCCAGTCCTGTCTTGGCCATAAGTAGGGTACCCCTCCCCCCAGCTGGGATGGGATTGAAATGACCTGGGAGCAGGGACCTGGGAAAGAACCAGGGACTGGGTATTCCTCCAGTAAAGGACATGGGACCAGTGACTAGGGAAAGAACTGGGGACTGGGTGCATGGGGTGCCCCCCAGAAAGGACATGGGACCAGAGACCAAAGAAAGAACAGAGGACAGGGGATTCTGTTATTGGGATGAACATTTCTGCGTACAGAGTTCACGTATGCTTCCAATTTAATTCTCACTCGGGTGCAGATACTGAATATAAAAAGCCAAGTTTTAACCTTGTTAATTCATTTTGCAATCGAGAAATTCAGTCCCATTTAGTGTTTGCCATGTATCCTAATTGACGATGACACTTGATATTCTATTTCCCACCAAATTACCTTTCGTCACGAAGAAAACGACAAAAGAAATCAAAATGTAGAAACTACGATTTTCAGAAAAACCGACACTTGTTTCCATTGGAAGTATTTCCCAATGGAGACTTTCATTTGAAAGCAATCTTCAGAGTTATTTTCTGAAAAGTGGACAGTTTTCGTTCGAAACAAGATTAGATTACCTAAGGATCTTCAAATGAAGCATCCTGCGCAGTAAAACGATTACTCTGTACTGACATTAGATTGTCACTGTTTTAGACTTTAGTGGAAATTAACTACATCCCGGTGTGTAAGGTGTAAGAATTTATTATGTAAGTATATTAGTCTACTCTAAGATGGAAAGAAATTTAGGATGGGTTGATGGGAATATGGCGAATGTTTAGAATTCTTTAAAGCATTTATATCAGGAAAGTTTCCAGCAAAAGAAATTCTCCGCCGAGGTCAACTCCAGCCAAATGACAACGTAAGATACTGTTTGCCATCAAAAATTTTCATTCACTCTCGTTAGCTTCTTTTCCGTGTGAAGATTGCTTGTTTACTTCAGAATAAATGTTGGCTTCATTAAATGCCTAATATGCTGCTGGATAATGAAACAATAACAACTGTGAATCCATCATTTTCGTTTAATTTAAAGATCTGGTGCATGGATATGAGTTCCCACCACTCGCTGTCATTGTACTTTGAGCTCCATTACCAACTACATCGATAAAGGAGTTATAATCACAGCTATCTTTCTGACGACATGCTGGTTTCTCATCAGATTTGTAAATCAGATTACACAGATTCCTTCTGTAGCAATCCAGGATATCCAACTGTTTTTCGACAACTCAGTCGTTGAATATTGGTAAAGGAATGACCGACTTGAATAGGAATTGTACCGATCATTTGAAAAATTATTTGTGTTTTTCCTATTTTGGTTTTGAAATTAGGTGAATTCATCTAATTAGTTGAATTAGACAAGTGCTTCATGGATACT
>JBCAUG010098071.1:0-21857 GCA_038406175.1 Haplosyllis leylae | reverse complement strand
GTTTGGTTCATCTTTGGGGTGAGATTACTCATTAATCAGCTGGTGAATGTTGCTTAAAATTTCACAAATGTCTCATGGTATTATTTTCTTCAAACGACTTATGTTAAATCTTTGAACGGCTGGTCCCAAAGAACTACCTTAAATGACCTAACCTACCATTAAGGGAAAACTCGATTAGATGTGTTAGTTTGTGTTTAACTTAGAATAGTACTGTAATTGAAGTATTCTTACCAGCTTTGAGTCTTCCGACATATTTGATACAATAAGGCATTCCCGGTTTACACTCCGTTGCAGGCACGTACCCATCTTCACATTCCCTACTCCTGAGGGTTGTACACTGTACACATTTTATACATTCTCCTGCAACAAGTAGAAACTATTATATACAGGGATTGAAAGCACTGGACAATGTTAACTGGAGAACAATCAAATTTCCACAACACGCTCTTTTTCCATTCATTGCTGGTGCAATGACACAATTGAGAGCTGAAAGGTAAACGATGCACACATCTTATACGGGAGGACATTTGTGGATAAAATACCAAGATCAGGAAAGGATAATAATGCTGAGAAGCAATGCAAATTGCTCAAAACAAGGCAAGAAATAGCCTAAATATTTGTTCAGCGGAAAATTTAAGAGTTCACAGCAATAGGAAAACTAAACATCGTCACTGGATTTCATTGAGTCTTCGGATAGATTTAAAGAGCAGAAATTTAGTCTTATTATATCATAGGATTGCTGAATGGATGCCAGGTGGCAGAAAATGAAAATACTTTATAGAAAAAACGTGAAATAAAAGTGTTCTTGAAACCATGAGCTGAAAACAAATAAGCCTCGATATCTGTGATGGCGTTTTCCATTAAAACTATCACATGAACTTCCTGGAGCCGCTGTCAGTTTGCAAGAAATTTAGAAAATAGAATAACTGCAACAACACAAGTACGTTGTGGAAATGGTCATATCTAAAGTGTAAAGCTATTAAGATTAAGGTACTTCGATACAACATACACTTCGCAAATTTATCAGCAGTTGTTTGAAGAACATAATATTTTAAGATATCTCTGAAAGTTTCAGCAACATTCACCAGACAATTATTAAGTAATCACACTACAAAGACAACCAAATTTGCCATTGAAATCAATGGTAATCTGCAGTTTTCTCAAATTTGGCATGGTAAAACTTCTCAGGACTTCACACAATGTTGCAGATGTTGAAAACTTGTGGCTTTAAATAAAAATTGTTGAGTTACTCAATGTCTTTCTATTTTTAAATTAAGATTTTGATAAAATTATAAGTTTTATTTTGTCTCCCAAAAAGGTTCATGGTCCAGAGACCATTAGAATGCATTGTAATTGACCACTGTTAAATGTGCAGCAAATGGTCAATGAAGCTTGACTGTTTACATTTTGGCCCTGAACACATGGCTGTGACGTCAATGTTGTAAAGAACTACCTTAACATTTTTCTCAGCTGGGCCTTCAGAAAAGAAAATCCAGACCAAAATAAGACTAAGTCCTCATTCAGCGAGGAAAGTCATTCCATTAAGACTTGCCGCACAAATCGAGATGGATGAGTGTTTCTGAAATGTTAGTGGCACCAACTGCAACGTTATGTGCTTGATCTAAAAAGGGAATCTCTTTGGTGGACATCTCGTTATTGAATTGTTACAAATCTACTTGATTTTTGTTTCGAGGCAGCTTTAGGTTTTTAAGCAAACATCCGTCAACTCACGAAATGGAGTGAAATTTACCATCAATAAAGTTTACATTTTACGTTTTGCATTTTCATGTATTGCGACATAACATGATATGACTCTGGTCTCAAATGACAAAATAAATTTCACGCTGTTGTAATCAATTGTTTAAAGAATTTCCCGTGTTTGCCAGTTTATTTGAGACAATCAGGCAAAATGCAAGCCAGATGTTATTCATGTTGATCTCTGTTGTGTTACCTACCAACCTAAATGAAGGAAGGAATGAACTGGCTTTTAGGGTCCACAAACTCCAAACCCAAACTACCAATGCGTCGGCTTTCTTGCCCAGTATCCATGAATGGACGATTCTTTTAACGGTCGGAAAGTTCAAACACGGCCGAATACACATCACTGATCTGAAATGCCCTCAATGGGTAACAGCAATTGCATTGTTGCACTGCATCAAACAGAAACTTGTTTTGTGTGGTTAATATTTCAAGTTTCGTGTCAAGTTTCAAATTCGGGACCGGCGACTGACTTTTGGCATTAAGAAGTAATGGATACATCAAAATGTGCTCAGAAAAAAATGAAAGCCACCTTGGCAAATCCATCAATTTATTTTAATACTGGTTTTCCAGACGATGAAACAGGAAAGAGCTGACTGAGAATCTTCTTTCAGGTGATGCCAAATCCCATTAGGCAAATGACAGGGACTATTAAAACAAGCAGCCTGACACATTGTGTAATGTTTTCTTGTGGTATTAATGGAGTCTTCACCTGATACTAGGTTTTTGTAATTCAATTAAAGAAAGAAAACGATAAACCAATGCTGTGTAAAGAAATTGAGTGTCCTTGATAGGACTGGCCCTCTATAAGTCCTTTGATATTGTTATTTAATCAATGACCATAAAATACAAAATTTTTTTGTTGATCTTATTGTTGATGCTATTGTTGGCTTTAATCATAACTTGTGCAGAATACTGTAACCTATATAAGACAAATATAACGTCCAAATTGTCACAAGAGATATTTAAAATCATAATTTATGTTTCTTTAAATGTAAGAAATGTAGAAGCAAAAGAATTTGAACTGCTGGGTCATGTGAATACTTTCCACCAATCTGTTACACCTTTGAAATATTCATTAACCACAAAAGCAGATAGCTGTGCCAATAAAAGGTAACTGGCGAGAGGAACCTAGTGACATAAACCAATAAATCTAACAGACAATTTAGATTCCCATGAAAGTAAATTTTTGCAACAGTTGATTTCAACTCAGTTCTTCTATCAAACTATCAATTGGTTGAACTAGTAGTGTAAAATACGATTGGCTGAGGCAGTGAAATAAGTATTTTTTTACCTGTGTCAACTTCGGCCCAACTTGGTCAACTAAATGAAATGACAGTCTTTTGCAAAAAGATAGGTGTTGTAATCTAATTTTCTGATACTGGATCAATTTATATGCATCCATCCACTCTTTGCACCCCATGTCTCCATGTCCACATGCGCCCAATTGTTCATGTACCCAGATGCCCTTACCACTCAATCTGTTTCACTCACAACTGTGTGACATTCAAAAGAACTAACTAACTAAAATGGATCTGGAATGGAAGAAGATCGTCTTTTTGTACACATCACTTGGGAGGAACCTGAGATATTTTCTTAGTCTTTCCTTGATATCTTGTTGATACTTGAACTCACTGATCCTCTTTGTTAAATCCTTTCTGTGCAAATATTTATTTTAGTCTACGGTCCTTATGGATCCATGGATCCCTTGACCTTGCTGAATCCCTCATAAAGCATCGCTTCCCCCATTGAAATCCTTGTTACTTCTCCGTCAAATAAGCAAAAATTCTCTCGATTTGAAATTTTAAAATGTATTTTTTAAAGTAAGGCAATGGAATGGTTGCAAATTTTCCATCAGCTAATCCTTACGACCTTTTCAAAATTCAATATAAATCGACTATGATCGTGGTACATCAATACGTAGAAAGTAAAACAGTGCACCAACATACAGAAAATAAAACAGTGCGTTTTATCCCAAAACATTATCTAACACAACACTTTTGACACTCATTGCTTCAACACTCATAAAATCCAATAACATGTGGAGCACATAAATTATTCGATACAAATAAGCGCCTTTCATTCTCAAAAGCAATGTTTCCATCCATTGTATAAAAAGCATTGTTCGGGTCTTGCCATGGGAAATTGCATTTCACCTAGGTAATTTTTTGTAAGCACACAGCAGTCATTTCAATTTATCATCAACCACTTTTTAATGGCAAATACTACATGGTGTAATTTCCTCTACTTAAGTGGGAGTAAGTTTCCTGGTCTTAACAGGGCTTTAGAGAATTTTCTGTTTTCTAGAATTGGCGTTAAAATTGCTTCTCACTTTTCAAGCTTTGCAATGGAGAGGGTGGTGGATACTGAGCATCGTAAAATACAGAGCAATTCGGAAAATTTTAAATTTAAACAAAGGAGAGAGAACCTTTGGATGTGATGTTAGAACTATGATACGACAGTCATCTTGAATTTTTGCGAATGTGGGCTGATTCAAATTGGAAACTTCAGTATTGAGGTTTATTTTGAGGTGTTTGCTCACTGTTGGTGGAAGATAGCTTCAGGATGCTGAAGACCCATCTTCAGTTGCCCTTTGTTTTTTTTTAAAACAAATTGTTGTCAATAGCAACCAGTCATTGAGTAAGTAAAAATAGGGAATTGATTGTTCAGGCATATTTTGAGGTGTTTTACTCATTGTAGGTGGAGGATAGCCTGAGAACTTCACATATCTAATATTGGCTGTGTTGGGTACTAATTGTTGCCCATAGCAACTGGTCAGGTAGTGGTTTATGATGGGGAGTCAGTAGCTTGGCACATGTTTTGAGGTGTTTCCCTCATTGCAGATGGATGGAGCTCAAGGTTATTGAAGATTTATGTATCATGAGTTGCCCTTGGTTGCCCCTGTCAAGCATTTGTTTTGAGATTGATAACAGATAATGTGAAGCTTCAGGCATATTTTAAGATGTTTTGCTCAGCAGTTTTGTATGAGATATGAGTCACCGAAATGAAATTCCTTAATCCTTGATATTTAATCAAGTAACAGTTGACTGCAATGGGGGACCGATAGTAACAGGCAGTGCTTGTATGTAAAGGATGAATTCCTTGCCCCCTTTCTTAGGCTTTAGGCCTTATCTGTGGCATGATTAAAATAACAAAGGAATGGCAATGTAAGGTTAAGTACATTGACAAAATAACAAGTGTTGCCGAAAACAGAGACATAAATTACTAACTATTCCTATCGATTACATCTTTTCATAGGTAGTGCCTCAGTATGGTACACAAATAGGTTGGACTCAATAGAAATGTTTTATTCCAGACACAACCCTTTTTAGTATGACCAAATATGTCCATGGGGGACCTTTTGAGATAAGATGATGCTTGTTTGTTTACATATTATCTTGGTTACACGACCTCACTATTTCTAGTAATGCAATGTGTGGTTCTTTGTGGCTGCAACAATTTGAAAAATGTTACCCTTTTTGGCATCTCAAAGCTTGATGTCAGAATACATCAGTTCCAACTAAATGTCACTGAAATGTGAGCCACATCCATCCCTTTTACTTTTTAGGTTTCTTTTTTTTCCCGACGATGGAGGACTTAAATTTGGTGTTGAGGTGACTTTCTGATCAAAAGATTTCTGGCCAGGTTCGCAAGAAAAGCTTAGAACCTTGTGCCAACAATTCTGCTTTTGCAATTATATGAAGCACAACATCAAAGTGAGACTGATGTATCTGACTGATGTATATAAAAACAGGTTCTGGAAACACTAAAAAGTTGACAATTTAAGCAGATGGTCTAAAATAGATTCTTACAATTTTGTTTCTTTTTCTTTGGTCTCAGTATTGGTCATACAAATAACATGGCAATAACCTCTAAATTTGTTCATGACAAAAATACAACAGAGTTTTTTCACAAACACACAAAGTTGACAATGTTGGCATTATTGTATTCCCATATATCTGCCATTTTCCTCTTTATTTGCACCAACTTATGTTAATAAATGTCAAATCAGAAATGAAGGGTTTTCTGAGGATTACACTTGAAGGTTACTCACTTTTTGGGACTTACTGATTTTTAATGGCAGGGCTAAAAGAAAATTAGCAATGTTGGCATTCTTGTGTCGGGAAAAGTTTGTGAAAAACTCGAATGCAAATAACATTTGTCATGGAGCAACAAATGGGCCCATTGTCATTATGGCATCTTCCTGTTCTGTACTTGTTCAAAGTATTCATTAAGACAGATGAAGAGTGTTTGCATTATCATTTGTAATATGTAGTTTATGTTGACATCAGTGGTGCTGATATCTAAAATTATACATCAGAAATCATGTCGTTAATTTTGTGTTTCCACCTTAATGAAAATGCACGGGGAACTTGTGATGCCGGCCATACATTATCCTAAATAAGTAGAAGTCCACAGGAGGTCCCTTATTGTGTTTGATTACCAAGGAATTTGAGAGTAGATAAGAAAAGGTTACTGTTACATACAATGCCGATCCAGAGTGGCCCGAATGGTTTACAGAACTGTGCTGTGGCATGCAGAGTCATGGGTTCAACTCCCCACCAATGCTGGTCGATACATGATCTGCAAGTATGTGGATTGACAAAGCTCGGCTGTGATGCTGAGCCCAATGCAGTCAGCAAGTTTCACACCACAGTTAATTCTGAGGATCACACAACTGATAAATCATGCAAGCAAGGGCTGCACCCTGGCTTTGAAACCCAGGGTAGACATCCCAAGACAGGGGTATCAATGGCCCCACAAAAAGGTCTTATGCCCGACAATGAAACTTCCTCATTAGTCAACTAGAACTTCATATCAGATTTGTCTGAACGTTGTGTAACATGGGCATTGCTGCCATCCTCAAGAGCATGTGATAATGGATTTTTAGATACCCCATTTTCTAGTATTTCATGTTCGTGATTTCTTCCTCAGTTTTTGCAGATATGAGTTCAGCAGAAATGTTTGAATACTCAGAGTCAATGCAGATATTATTAAACTAGTAAACTGTTGCATTTAGACCAAAAATCCACCTTTTCAAAAGAAATGAGAAAATGTAGCCAAAATTGGACTCAATAAGGCGACTCTATAATTGTCAACAAACTAATTTCAGTACACAGACCTAATTTTAACAAAATTAAACAAAACTATTGTCCAAAGACAACAAAATTCTTGCGTAGATAAAATGCCTATATTAGCCAAACAGTATTCTTATTACATTGCTGGTTGAGTTTTCCTTATTTGACATCCCATTTCAAGTGAACATCAGTTAATGTGAAACTTGTTCGTACAAGAAATTACTGTAAAGGGCACTTCTGGGTTGAGTACGCAATGATAGTATTTAATCCCAAGAGCAAAGCCTCTAAAGTTTCACAGTTTAATATACGTTAGAAATGTTCCTCAATAAACTGATTCTATCAAAGCTCTGGAATTAACAAAATTATCACGC
The DNA here is from genome assembly GCA_038406175.1 of Haplosyllis leylae. Lineage (NCBI taxonomy): Eukaryota > Metazoa > Annelida > Polychaeta > Phyllodocida > Syllidae > Haplosyllis > Haplosyllis leylae. The sequence continues at coordinate 14,650 of JBCAUG010098071.1, read as the reverse complement.
CTTTTCTTCTTTCGTGCACCACAATTAAACAGAGGAAGGTTGGATGGCAACAGAAACTTAACACGAATAAGAAAAAAGTAACATCAGATATTTTCTCAGATATTATAGTGAAGGAATTTCCCATTTAAAATCTTAATTCAATAGAGCTCTCCCTAAATGGAACAGAACTTTCATCGAATTCAGTGAATTCAGAGAATTTATTGAATCTAATAAATCACTGAAGCATGAATTAGGGCCAATTTAAAAATCATCCCTGTATCATGTGTCTTTCTGGCACAGTAGTAGCATCTCTGTCTCTCACACAGAAGATAGTAGGCTCAAATATAGCAATCCTTTTAATTTTACATTTTTTTGTCCCTGAATTAGTTAAATTCAGTGAAAACATTGAGAGAAAACTCAAATAGTTAATAATGTATTGCTAGTGAAAAACCACAAATAGAAATCAGAGGTTTCACATGTACCCCAAAATGGTTGCCATCATTGCATCATTTTGTTGGCATTTTTATTATAAAACTCTTGGCATTTGATCGTTTTACAATTACATTCATGTGTGTTATTTGGTTGAGAAATAGCACCCCTCCACAAAGTTCTGAGTATCTATTCTTTGGAATTTTACGATTGTTGACAATGCAATTGTGTTGGAACATAGAGTCCTTGGTTGTGAAATAAAACCCATCTACAAAAGGTTGTTAGCTTTGTAATAAAACACACGAAGCGCAATTTGTCGCCATGTCGCCTTTAAAGTATTCGTAGCAGGGAGCATTTTGTTACATACTGCAGTGAAAATAATCACTTTCTCTAATTTGTCTCCACAAATCACATTACGGTCAGACCAGAAACCTTTCCAATACATAATAGACGAAGACATTAAGACAGTAAACCCTAAAGCAATGAAAATGAATGTAAGAGTATTTCCTCTTGTAAACCAGTAAACCTATTATCAAGGATAAAAACTGTCTTTTCATATTACGAGAGTGAAAGAAAACAAAAGACTGATAACCTGTATTTTCGTTTTAATCTTCTTGACCGAGCGAAAACGAAGCCAATTTTATGAAAATCATTTTTTATGTGAGATATATGTGAGATCATTCCGCAAGGAAGTTCACTTTTCTGAAAACAAAACGTAAGGCTCCTTCACACTGAGTCCAAAAAATCTCGCAAGTGAAGTTCGTATGTTTTCCAATTAATCTTCTTGGTCGAGCGAAAACGAAGCCAATTTTTATAATAATTATTTTCATGTGAAATTATTCCGTTATGAAATTCACCTTCTTGGCAAGCAATACGTAAGGCTCCTTCACACTAAGTCCAAATAAATCTCGCAAGTGAAATTCTTTTATTTTCTCAGTGTTGACAACCGAAATAACAGTAAAGTAACTCAGTTAATTGTCAAGAAAATTACAAATCTACTCAGAATCATTTTTACAAGATGCTCAATCTGCTATTTGTATCGTAGGTAATTAAATACACAAAGACCTCTTAATAACATATGGAGAAGAAATAGCTTTCGGATTTGAAGAAGAAGGTAAGTTAAAAGCGATCATTTGAACAGTTTTTTGAAAGGACTATATGTCTCCAAGCTAAATGTTTCATCCTCTATTGTATATCTGAGTTGTAGTAGTTACTAATTTAAAGCGGCAGCCTTGCCCACGGCAAGCCAAAGCGATTGTGACGTCAACACCTTTTTCGAAAATAGTGGATAGCAGCAGAAATGTGTAATTGTTACCCTTGACTGTCAAACAGCAATAGGTTAACAACCCCACGCCATAAAAAGCAGCAGCATTTTGTTTTCGAACAATTCATGTCAATTTATGTTTAAAATGGCATAAGTATCTTTACCTTAAATGCACATAAAACTGTTTATAATGATCAGATTTTTCTGTTGGTCTAGCGAGTTTGTTTAGCCCAAAAATCAAGTTGTGACATCTCTTGAAGTTTTAATTTTGACCTCACAGGCCAAAAAATAAGCAGTTCAGTATTCGATACTTTCAAAATAACACTTGGAATTCAGTATCCATTTTGCAAGGTATAGCTTTTATTTTACGTTTTTGAAGACAAAATATAGAAGTTAATATGGATTAACTGTATTTCCGCTGTGTGAAAAAAAAATATTCTGAATAAAATGTGTTAAACAACAGGCCTTAAAGATGTAAACAGCTCACTCTCACAGTGAACCTACCTAGTCTTGCTAGCAGTGACAGCCAGGACAGAATAAGGGCTGATTTGTAGAAATCCAGGTTTATCTTCATATCCAAGATTGATCGTTCAGGACAAAAGTCGCCTCCACTGCATTGCCTTTGTAAACGAAAGAAGATAAGAATAACAATTATTTACATTTAGCATTGTACTAGTTGGTGAAATAATTGTTTGATTTTTAAAATTGCTAAAAGTCTGTTTGCACAGAAACAATGAAGTTGCATGACTCATGTAGCACCAGACATTTGAGTTTTTCACGACATGCGTTTCTGTCAGATTATCTGACAGATCTTTGCACAGGGAAGAGCAAAAAGAAATTCGTCAAAAATTGCCCCCTGTGGGGTTTGAAACTAGGACCTCCGGATCCTGAGACCAATGCTCTACCCCTGAGCTAAGTGACTATTTGGTTATCTGTGTGAATCATTAAGGCCTTTATAAAGTCATGCTCTACTGATTCTAGAAATGAACAAAGTCCAACATGTGAAGCGGTGCATGAAACAAAGCTCAGTTCAGAAAACTCCTGCCTAACAGATTCCTCCCTAGCTCAGGGGTAGAGCATTGGTCTCAGGATCCGGAGGTCCTTGTTTCAAACCCCACTGGTGGAAATTTTTGATGAATTTTTTTCTCTTCCCTGCGCAAAGATCTGTCAGATAATCTGACAGAAACGCCTATCGTGAAAAACTCAGTTGTCAACAAACAGTTACAGATTCAGTCAGGAGAATGAGCACTTTTACTACAATTAAACTGAACATACAGAAAGAATGGCAATTCACAGTTTTTGCATCTCATTTCTCGCTTATCACAGAAATATCTACAAATTGTGAATAATAAAGAGCACTTGTTGCTACAAAACACTAAACACAATGTGGGGGACATCTATATTAATGAAATGGAAATGGTCTTTTAATTGAGATAATTTGGGAACAATTTTGTGTGATCACACGGTGCAGGAAGCTCAGTCAATTCTGCCATTTGCGAGGATATCAGTAAATTTTGTCAAAGATTTTACAATGATGGTCTGTGAGAAAATATTTGGAGGCATAAATAAATAACCAATACATTTCTTTCAAAAATAATACTGCACAATGATATTTTATATTAGGGAGAGCCGAGCTATATTGGAAATGGCTCTGATATTTGCAGATTTTCTATATACCAATCACGTGCACAGAATATCAGGGGCATCCCAAAGTCAACCGATAAAGTTCCAACGTAGCTCGGCTCTTTAATTGTGCAGTATCTACTGAACTTCCTTGGATCAGCGTACTTCAATCGTGGTTAAAACAACTTTTTTGATCATCAACTTTTTTCTTTGTTTTTAATACGTGAACTTTCAGAGAAAATGCAACAGATGGTTCTCGTAAACTTTTAACCAACACCTTTGATTACATAACATTCAGTGCTAAAGAATGAATGTAAATCTAACAAATCGTTTAGGTATTTCATTGGAGGGTACTTTGGCTTTTGTACCATGGAGATGTTCCTGGTATTGGTGTACCTAACAGTGTCTATTTGTTTTCAGTATAGCTTTTTCTGCACTAAGTTACTCTTTATTTAAAAATATATACTGTAGAAAACTATGGTATATTTAGAGACTAACCAAATGTTGGAATTCAATTTTTATCAGCAACATGGTAAAACAACACTTGCTATCCATATGTGGCCGAATGTTACACAAGCCTTAACGAAAATCAAATGTTAAGGGAGAAAAGACGAGCCGTGACAAAGACAAATTGTTTGTAGAAGTTTTGCAAACCACAAACAACAAACAAAGAGAAATGTAATAAGCGAAATCAGAACAACACAAAACTAGCAACTATCTATTTCAGTTTATTACCAAGAAAGACAATATCAAAACCTACCTGAAAGTTGCATCAAAAATCAAACATTAGAGCATTTTCTTAATCTCCATTATGAATGTATTTCTTACAATTATCAATTCCTTTTCTTTGGTACATCCAGAGTCACTTGACATTCAATCTGGGACTGCAGAGCGAACAGCCGAGGGCAGCAGCTTTATATGAGAGAAGCAGCTTGGGAATATGAAGCTGTCTCTGCGATCTTCATGCACTGCTAGGCCATGATGTAGATAAGTGACACTCCCACTGAGTTTGTTAAAGAAAAGATTCCTTGTTAATGCTCGGTTTGGGTGAACCGGGTTAAATCTCGCTGATTAGATTGTGTCTAAATCCTCTTTTCTGCTATTGTTCATGGTTCATTACCGCTGACATACGTGAAGTCACACATGTAGTCATTTTTACACACATGACTAGTTAGACAAAGTCAAATTGACCCGAAATATGGTACACTATATTTGCCTGTGCAATGCATAAATGAGTTCCATTGCAATTGCATTGATGTTGTTAAAATTAGACGGACGATGACACACTTTTTCAGAGTTCAGGACAGTTCCTCTCCTCTTCCGTTTTTTGGTGGTTTAAGTTTACATTTAAACCACCTTATAGCATCACGCATGGCAACTACTGTTTGGCAATTTGGGACACTTCCCATTGGAATTTTTTTGTCAAATTTGAACTCAAGACACCTTATGACATCTCCTAGGATGTTTTTTGGTCAATTTTGGCATATGTCAATATTTGGAAACTCCAGGGCTGTTTGAGTACTTTTGACAAAATTGGGTGCCTTCCAAAAATCGAAGTTTTCTTGATGAAGGAGCGACAACTCATCAAAGTGTCTTGGAGTTTTAGGTGGGCAGATAACTAGGGCTATATGATGGGATCATTTTTGACAGGGTGTGACACACTTAGGGAGCTGCCGCAGGCCATCAAAAATAAAGTTGCATTTTTTTGGATTTTTGACACATTTGCAACAGATTAAAGGGTAGCATAGGGTGTTCTAGATACCTTGGTTTGGATTTTTGAATATGTCACAAATTGGCCATTTGGTGGGCTGATAAGTGCCAACTTTTGGACATTTTTTGACATATCAAAAAAAGTGCTCAATTTTTAGAGCTATGGGTATTCAGAATTTGGACCCAAAAATTTGCATAAAGGTGTCAATCTATCTAACTCAATTTAGGCAAAATTGAGGAATTTTTTCCCTTGGTCCATCTCCGAGCTGTGGCCATTCAAGTAAGTGGCCATTTTTGGGCTGAAACATAAATCATGTTTAAAGCATGAAGGGTCAATGGTAGGGATCCAGTGTCATTGATGATTTGTAGGGGACCCTTTAGCTGCCAAATGGTACCTTTTGAGAATTTTTGTGATTAATAATTTTCTTGTATATCAACATTTTGTGAATTCTTTTCAACTGGCTGCTGCTTGTCCCATATATGGGTTGGGAGGTCAAAATTGATATGAATGATAAATCTGATGTTTCTCTAAGGGTATATAATGTCAAAATTAGAAAATCTATACTGGGGTAAAAATGGAGAATTTTTCCAAGTTATGGCCTGTAGCATCAAGCAATTTGAATTGATGTTTTTAAAAATGGTGAAAATAGATGAAGAAGAATCCCCAGACCCCAAATAAGTAATTTTTAGTGATTTAGTGAAGTTTTCAAAATTATCATGTTTCAACATGTTTTTATGTTTCTATCACTCTTTGCTCATTTCTGAAGGCAATTCTTGTCTGATTTTGATGCTTGAGTACTCATTTTGAAGCTAGGGCCTGCTCTACAAGAATATGAGTAAAATTGTCACTAGGGGGCCTATAAGGTACCTCAAATTGGCAAAAACATGTCTGAAAATTGCCAAAATCAGTGATTTTTGGACACATTTTTGCCATATTTAGGTGCCTTATAGGCCCCTAGTGGCAATTGTAGCTCAGATTCTTTTAGAGCACATCCTAAGCTTTGAAATGAGTACTCAAACATCAAAATCAGACAAGGATTAACTTCAGAAGTGAGGAAAATGTGAGACAACCTCAAATTTTTACATAATCATGAACTAGATCTAGATCTACTCAAGATATCAAAATTTTAAGCACATATTTGGAATCAGTGGCAAATTTCACATCAGATAGATGTGGTTTTGTAATTTTATATAATTTTTTGAAAATTCACTTTTGGTAGATCTAGATGACTCAGCACTATGCATTATTATGCTCTTTTGGCCCATGTGGGTGATAAGGCAAATGGGCAATGGGGCACATGGGTGATGGGGCACATTGGCATAATAGTGTGTAGATTTAGATTGGGAACTGGCTACATGGGTAATAGGGCAGTAATGGTTCAAAATTTCAAAAGATGTCAAATTGTCAAAAATATGTCAAATGTCAAAAATCAAGCACTTGGACTATGGAGGAGGTTCACAAAAATAATTGGCATCATGAGGTTCACACATATTGACATCACATATGATGGTGACCAAAACACTTGAAATGTCCATAGAAAGTATTTGTGACCAATTTTGATGACCTTGATATGTGATATCAAAATTTATATCAATATGTGTGAACCTCATTATGTCAATTTATTATTTGTGAACCTCATGCATAGTCTACATGTTTGACTATTTGACATTTTACATCTTTTTGACAACTTGACATCTTTTGACATTTTGACACATTTAACTTAAACCACCTCAGCCCGTCACAGGGCTTTTTTTAACATATTAATGGTGTCCACAGACGTGCAAAAGAAGGTAGAAATTACTGTATTATTTTCGGAGATATCGATTAAAATGTCTACTTGTGTCCAAAAACGGGTCCGAAGACTCTATTTGCAACTTTACAAAAACAATTGATCTTAGATCTATCTTTTGGTAGAAAAAGTGACTAAGCAATGTCCGAAGTTGACAACATGGACAGAGTTGACGGCGGTATGGACGAAGTTGACAGCAAGATTACAAATGGCCACAAGTGGACCCTGCAGGATGAACTCAGTGTGGATGACCCCGAAATGTATGAAATTATATGCAAGGAAAAACTGCGACAGAAACGCGGCTTGGAGCTGATTGCTTCCGAAAATTTCGCCAGCAAGTCTGTGTTGCAATGTTTAGGGTCCTGTATGAACAACAAGTATTCGGAGGGTCAGGTTGGTCAAAGGTAGGTAGTATTCTTGAGACCAAACTTAAATGTAGAAGTATGCAGTCTGAGTCATAACAGCTTGGCATTATATTGTCGAGTACTGGCTTTGTTGTTGCTGCTGATGAACTGTTTATTAAGTACAGCAACGAAATTCAGAAAATGATTAACTGGGTACTTTCGGGTTCTTCCCATGAAACAACTTCATCGGCGATGTTTTAGATTTGTCGTCAAGAATAGGTTGTACGCGTGGATACTTATGAGAGTTCATGAGCCGCGTCCCTTGTAAACGTCCTCGTTCCCAATCCGTGTGCATTTTATAAATGTTTAAGCCTTATGATTAATACATTAAATTCTTATCACAGATATTATGGTGGCAATGAATTCATTGACGAGATGGAGAAATTGACGAAGAAAAGAGCTCTGGAAGTGTTTGGATTGAAGGAGGAGGAATGGGGAGTTAATGTACAGCCACTTTCGGGATCTCCAGCCAACTTCGCTGTTTACACTGGCGTTGTCCAACCGCACGGAAGAATTATGGGTCTTGATTTGCCCGACGGGGGACATCTTTCTCATGGCTTTATGACTCCTACCAAAAAGATATCGGCAACATCGATATTCTTTGAGTCTATGCCATACAGGATCGATCCTTCAACCGGACTAATTGACTACGATAAACTTGCTGAGAACGCAAAGCTGTTTAAACCGAAAATGATCATAGCAGGTAGGTCGAACTTGTATGAATTTAATTTCATTAAAAGGTATCATTTATTATTTCTATTTTTATTAAATATCTGTTGTGGCACAGAGGATTTACTTATAACATTAGAATGTGTTTTACTGCAGAATTTTTTTTCCAGGGATTAGTTGTTACTCGCGCCATTTGGACTACAAACGATTCAAGCAAATCGCGGAAGAAAACGACGCGTATCTGCTCGCTGATATGGCGCACGTCAGTGGATTAGTTGCAACCGGCTTGTCACCGAGTCCCTTTGAATATTGCGACATTGTAACAACTACAACACACAAAACACTCAGGGGACCTCGTTCGGGAATGATATTCTATCGCAAAGGTAAAGAATACGGCAATGCCTATCGGAAAATATTTATACACGCCTTGAATATATTCCAGAGAGGTGAATAAATTGTACATGTAATGTAATCGTAATGGGTTTTTCTTTCGAAGGTGTGAGAAAAGTTGCCAAGAATGGGGATAAAATTATGTATGACATTGAGAAGAAAATCAACGAGGCGGTTTTCCCAGGTTTGCAAGGAGGTCCACACAACCATGCCATCGCAGGTAATATTTTAGATACAAATCCAGCATACTTATTTCAATGAATTCATTGTTATGAAAACGTTTAACTCTAAGAGATGTCACAGCTTGTACTTTTTTATGCTTTGTAGGAGTTGGCGTTGCACTAATGCAAGCATTGAAGCCAGAGTTCAAGCTGTACCAGCAGCAGGTTGTTGCCAATGCACAAGCGATGTGCAAAGCCCTCCAGGCACGAGGATACACTGTCGTTTCAGGTACAAAGTATCCGTTTGGATATTAATAATTTATGTACAGTAATGTTGTATTTCAAGCATAATTTGATTAGCCAACAAGGGTTCATTTATATTAGAATGAAAGTGATGTCGCTTAAAGCTCGTTTACACGTACCATAAAAGTCATCATTTTTGTACCGTTTAAAAATGGGTTCAATGCAGCCCTATGGTGCTGTTTACACATAACATTAAAAGATCAATGGTGCCGGTAACAAAAAACGGTGACGTTGACGGAACGTATAACCAACAACCCCTTCGAGTTGTTGCATAGATCTCCCGAGTTGTGTGTTTGTACTGAGTAGCGACAAAGAAAATGTTTGTCTTGTCTCTAATATAATTGAACCTTTATTGTTCGTTCAAGGTGGCACCGACAACCACTTAGTTTTGGTTGATTTTCGTCCAATGGGAACGGACGGTGCCCGGGTAGAGACTATATTGGAACGATGTAGTATTGCCGCGAACAAGAATACTTGCCCTGGAGACAAGAGTGCCTTGCGACCAGGGGGGATGCGACTGGGATCACCGGCCCTGACCTCAAGAAATCTCTTGGAGACGGACTTCGAAAAAGTAGTAGAGTTCATCCACAGAGGTGAGTGCTTGTTTTAGTTGCCAATTGCTAATTTAAAATTTTTGGAAATTTGTTGCGAGATTAGATGGGTAAGCAAATAATGCATTCAAAAACATGAGTCTAGAAAATGAGAGTTATTATTGATTCCAATAAACTTTTTCCTGCAGGTGTAACCATTACGTTAGAGGCACAGGTTGGATGCGGCCCAACACTGAGGGAATTCAAGGCGAAAATCGATCAAGATAAAGGTGTAAAAGCGAAGATCGAAGAATTGCGCGCAGATGTCGAGTCCTTTGCAGAAACATTTCCAATGCCTGGCTTCGATGAGCTATAATTTAATGCTTGAGCATTTGAACGGAGTTAAAAAGTTCATGATTAGTAACCACAGTTTGTCAGTTCTGTATGGTTATATTGTTCGGAAATTAGACCCGTTTGTTGAACTACATTCCGATTAAGTTTTACGAGAGACAATGGTTAGTGAACCATTAACGCACGTGTTACGAATACTCAGGTGTTTTATTTTGTTAATGTGTAATGATCATGACCAATTGTTGCTGCTTTAAAGTTCTTTTTTATAGTTTCTAAGGGCATTTCCAATTTTAGATCAACAAACTGAAGTGCTAAGCCCAAAAGTTCGTGGGACTTCTGTAATTTTTTCCTATTTTACAGGGAGACATAGTGCATGTGTAATCAGTATTGCAACGTAATTCACATACAAAACAACTCAAAGTAGTATGCAATGGGATCTCCCCTTTTTGTACTGATCACGAAGAATAAATTTGAATAATTTTGACAATTGCCTCTGATTTGCAATCACTTTGTTCTGTAGTGATATCACAGCAAGATGAATGATGTGAAAACACTTATCTACTTTGGAAAATCAAGCTTTATTTTGTACAGATTCCTAGGATGGACCTAGTTGTGGTAACAAGATTCAATATCATATCACAGATAAGTAACACATGGACGGAGACTACACGAAACCTTAGTGACTAATTAGTACCAGTAATATTCGGACTTTTGAGCAACCACTCTCGGCTATGATCTTTGAAAATGGTGATCAAACTTTTTGAGGTCATTATGCAAGCAGAATGTGAAATTTAGATTTTGAAATTGAATTTAGTGCGTTTCACAAATCATTATTTAACTAAGAAAAGGTTTTTTGGACACCAAATGTCGATAACTATTGTTTTGCATATTTTCAAAACTAAACCAGAATCGACCACAAATTTCACGCCTCAATGTCAGTGACAGAATCTGGCATTTATCCGATAGAAACTGTTGGATATTTCGAAACAAAAGTTACATGAATTCTTTCCTTTGTGTTGAATACCTTTCTTATATGTGTATTACAAAATTCGAATGCTTGTAAATTCCAAGACGGCATCATACTAAAAATCATTGTCGCTGTCCTCTAGCTCTTGTTTCTTTTTCCTAGCACGAGGGTTGCCCATAGCCATGTTACCATGTTCAATTTCGTCCTCACTGTCCTCAAGGTCTTCTCCATCCAGATCAATGTCCGAGTCTCCAGATCCAAGTTCACTCTGATAAAAGATAATCCGCTCATGTTAAATAAACTTCTGTGCATTTCCGATTATTATGGCAGAGAAAATTGGTCAAAGTGACTTTCCTAATGTTAACAGGTAAATTTATGGGCACATTTCTTTTTTTTGCCACATTGCTGATGTTGATACCATTGTCTTGTGTAAACGGTGACAAATTGAACAGAAACATCTCTGACAGAAAGAAAAGACTTACGTCGTCTTCGTCGTCGTCATCATCATCATCGTCCAGATCCATTCCCATTCCACCAACTACTCGCTGACTTGCACCTGAAAATCACAAACAGTGGTCAGAAGCCTCCGATATGTCACATACATTTTTGCAACAACTATGTGACAAAGAGATTGCGTTTACATCTTCACTTCAAATGAAAAAAAATCATTAATTAATTCCAGCACAAAAAATGTTATGAAATTAACCATGACCATTGTGTGAACTTAAATTTGTGCCAGATTACGTAATGATTAGTATTTTTCTCGTGCTGCAATTCACTAGTAATTCGTTGTCAAAGACAACAAATATAATTATGACGAAAATACAAGTACCCAACAACCAGGGATTACTTTGAACGGTCTTGGTTTTCCTCCAGAATCTGTTCTACTTTTTTTGATATCTTTTTTTTTTTTGCATTCAACATGGAATGCTCCAGGTAAATTTCATTTTAACAATTCCTCAAAGAGAAAATGTCCTCTTGAAATATTTTTTCTCAGGAATAGAATTAAAAGTTCCTTTCCTGACAAAATTCCACAAAATATTGATTCAACCCAGTATGATTTCATACTTAAGTTTAGAGTGAATAACCGCACAAAACAACCAAACGTGTAACATGTTTTTCTTTAATCCACAGCGTCGATCAAACAGAATTTTCCACATACAGCTCAAGTTAACACTGCAAGTGCTGTGGAATTGAGAGATGAACATTTCCAAAACTTTGTGTGTGTCCGAAGCAAAAATGCTTGCGCGTCGTCAACTATTTCTCACTCAAAAGCACCCCAAAGCACACATAGAAACGGAAAATAGAAAATCCAAATGGTCAAAGATAACATTTGTTTCCCTGAGGGGAAAGACAGTCCTACAAAATATGAGATGCTGATGCAGAATACACCTTCATGCAGAAGCCCGAAAGTGAAGTAAGTGAGAAAAATCAGGATTTGTTTGTTACCAATGCTGTTTTTGGCAGCTTTTGACCCATTTGAATTAACTTCATCTTCTGAAAAGTTTAACACTTTGTTTTGACGTACTTCGGATTTCTAGTTATATGTACTTTGTTAAATATTACTGGGCATTCATGGTGCTTGACGTTATGTGATATGATTAAAAATAAACGATATCCATATGAACATTCCACAATAAATTATCAAGAGCGAGCTACAAAATTGAAATATTGCAACAGTGATTTTGCTCAGTTTACCCTGCGTCATCAAATGGGAAAGATCATGCAATGCAAGGTATTGGTGCTGTTCCACCTGGGGGCCAATAAGCTAAAAATATTTAAATGAACACGCACATCTAAAATATTGAATTCTCAATAGACGATCGAAGCAATTAGTCGGGACTACAAAAACTTCCTTTTGAAAATATCGATGACGGGCTAAATTCTGTTATGTGTGAACAAGGCTTAAAGCCTTTATTGAGCAATTTCATTTCTATCTTTTGTGGTGTCCTGTGACGGCAAAACTCAAGTGTTTCATTTTGTTTTCAAAGACGCCATACCTTGTATGGTACTTTTCACATGCGCTTTGGAATGTCGCTCAAAATAGGTTATGCTGTATTTCTGAAATGAGATTTTTGGTCAAATTCACGATACCTGGTCGCTGTCTGTTATGTTGAGGGCGATCTTTTCGTTGTGCTGGTTCTTCTTCACTTTCTGACTCTCCATCATCATCCTCCACCAAACCTGGTAACATATATCACACAAACATATATTCACCAAGTTGACCAAAATACATGTACATGAATACATACAAATACGAATTTATCAATATTCTCTTTTACTAAGAAGAATTTTAGTCGTGGCACTTGCACAAAGTTACAAGATTTAAAACTATAAAAGAAGTGGAATCCCAACTGAAAATGAAAGACCGCCACACATGGGTAATAACCGTAAATAAAGGAACCTGATCCACTTGTCACACTGAAGCTGAGGCCAAGAACTAAAAAGAATGTAGGTTCTACATGTACACACACTTAACTACAAACAAGAATGCCTTTCAGTTGGAGGCGTACCATCCACATAACACATAATTCATAGGAACATTTGGACTACACAGACTTTTCTTCCATTTGACCTTGATAAGACCTTGACATTGAGTAAGCTTTAAACCTGACCTGGATGTAAACTGAATGGACCTGTTTACTAAAGATGCAGTTCCTAGCTTTAGTGGTTCAAAAGTTACAGCCTGAACACACGCACACACACAAAGACCAGCCCGAAATTACCTATCTGCGTACATGGATGGTAAATATACAAGTGTGGTTTTACAATTTTGTTAAATAACTCCAGAATAATTTTGTGTATTTACCTTCTATGTCATCTTCATCATCATCCATATCTTCTGATGTCATTTGCAACTTCTGCTCCTCACTTTTAAGTTTGTCGGCAATTTTCCTCAGTGACATTTCTGTTTCCTATGGGAAAGAGACACGAATAACATTTCAAAACCCACAGAATGACATCCTAAGGTTTGTTTCTACATAGAATAGAAGTGTAGAAAATGTCAGGGACCACACTCACTCATGCAAACAAGACAAAGGAGCACGATCCTTTGTTTCAAAATGTAGGAAATGTTTTAGATATCTATCTGGAATATAATCTAGATCACTATCCGGTATATAATCTATACCACAATAGAGAACACCCCAGGTAGTCACTATGAGGGGCGCAATGTAGAAACTGGATGCCATGCTACTCAGTACTAGTAAATGTTGTTTTCAATTTTTGAAGAAATTAGTCGTTGTTGTGGGGTCACTGATACTCTTTATTTTGGACATCTGCCCTGGGTCTCCTTCCTCCCCCCCCCCCCCCACTATCGTTTTCATCATTTGTACTCCATAGTCCTGTTAGATATCAACCAGTTGTCAGGCATTTGACATAGAGCAGATTTAAAATCTAAAGTTTGGATGAGAAATCTGTGCAGAAAGTTCGTTTCATTTGGAATCTTCCTTACTTCGAATTTGTCTTGTTCGACTCGGGTGTACTCTTCGTACGTTTGTTCTAAATACGTCATATTTCTGAACTTCATCATGTAATCTTCATAAATGCGCTGCAGCTCTTCTTCTAACCGTTCATATTCATCCATATAGGCAGGCCTATGATCAACAAATTTAATGTAATGTATTCGAATCTGTTCTTGAAGTTCTTAAACTGTTCTAAATCACTACAGTGAACTTCGCATATAATTAAGACCAAGATTACAAGCCAAGAATGTATACATTAACAAGAAAGTCCTCCTGGGTGAACACAAGAGGCATACCGACCGCCGCGTGCTGTCCTATCCGGGGGGGCTTGGGTACCCTCTCTGGTACCCCCCAGCTCGGGTACCACCCTGGCTTGGGAACCCCCCACTTGGGTACCCCTCCAGCTGGACCTGGCTTGGGTACCCCACCCAGCTCAGGCCCCCCCTGGCTTGGGTATCCCCCTGGCTTGGGTACCCCCCAGGCTCAGGTAACCCCCCAGGATGGACCTGGCTTGGGTACCCCCCTCCAGCTCGGGTACCCCCCCAGGCTGGACCTGGCTTGGGTACCCCCAGCTAGGGTACCCCTCCCCCCAGACAGTTCCCCCTTGACAGACCCC
>JBCAUG010097960.1:0-21862 GCA_038406175.1 Haplosyllis leylae | reverse complement strand
ACGATTCACTATAATAAATATGATTCCTTTTAAGTTAAATGATACTGTGAAGAAAAATTGCAACAGAAATCCTATAAGCTAAGCCTTAAATTGAGTGTTACTACAGAAGATTGTTGCCAGGCGAATTGTTCTTATGAAGATAATTGTTGTGTAGGTTGTTGTTGGGTAAGAATTCACAACAGGTGTTAAGGTGTGATTGATTGAGCTGATAACTCATACCTTTTTAAACGAGGAAAAACGAGTGTGGAACCTGTTTCTGTGACATTCGAGTTTTTTCAGAATTCTGTAGAATCTACAGAATTTATGGCACGTTCACACTGCACGGAACCGGGGAATGGGAATGGGAACAATGGGTTTCTTGTTGTACTGTTCACACTACACTGAGACAGGGACGGGAACCTGACCCATTGTCTCCTATTGTGTTGGTCCCTTTCCCTGTCCCGGTCCCGGTGCCGTGCAGTGTGAATAAGCCATTAGAGACAATTTAGTGAAAAAGGTTACTGCAGTCAAACTTTTGGATGAACATGCTACCTTAGTACCAAGTAGTACACAGGTAACAAACAAGACCAATAAATCAACCACAATCCATGCTTCAGTGTTCAAGAATTAAATAAAGGTTCCGTTGCAAAACTCCCAAATTACAGCAGTCTAGGATTTGACGGCAAAGTTCGGTTTACGTTTAGAATTAGTGCGTGGGCGGCAGGTGTGCGGAGAATTGAATTGTATCCATTCCACAACCTGGAGATCCACAGGTGGCAGATATATTGCTGTTTATGGGGTTATTGGCCAGCGAAAACAAACAGGCCACACCGTGTGTAATCCTATTTGGAAGGAACTGCTTATCGCGTAGTATTTCACCACTATCTCTGGCATATTGGGGTTGATACAATACATCTGGTGTATGATGTCAGGTACTCAAGCACAGCACAAAGACTTTTCTTTCTGTCACTTTCACTTTCTCTTCCTCTTTCGTTGTTTCTGCATTCTTTGACACATTTAACGAAATGAACCTCTGTTTAAGTCATGAATTGTCTCTTTTCGTTGTCAGCATTGACATCGTTGTCAGTCTCACTCTCATGTCCCTTTGCATTCTAAGAGTTATGTAGTCTGTTACCATGTCGGCAAATAAGGCCAATTTCTCTAAGACAAAGTCTCCATGTGCGACTTCTGATGGAGTAATGATTTGGTTGACCATATGTCACATGAACCAAGTTAGCAGACTTAAAGGGCTTAAAGATAGAAATCTATTAGAGCGCAGAACAGAATGCAATGGGAGCAGCTGCAGCTATAATTCCATTGAAGGAAAACTCCACTACACAAGCTGTTGAGCTCTGTACCCACGGTTCCCCTGTATGTACACAGCTTTATCTGCAGCGAATGCTATCACACTGCAGGCACTCGAGGACCGTTCATATACAGGGATGCAATTCTTTGAGCAGCACAGGAATAGGACACTGTGTATCATTTCGGCCCTTACATGTTAACTGAGAAACCCTTAGTGACTGCTTGACAGTGACGAATGCACTTTAAGGATCTGAGAATTTGCCAACCTAGTGCGCAATAATGTTATGGTCACATGAAATGCTGCTGAAAACTCGTTCACGGAAGACTTGTGTTACATCTTGCTGAATTATTCAACACTATCTGAGGATGGTCTCAGAGAGAGTGTGTACAGTTGTATGTTTCATTAGATATGTTCTAAAATAGCAGCATATTGCGTTAATAACTGATTAATTATGCATCCTTATGTGGAATACCTGCAATAACACTTTTGCGCAGAGCATCATTTATTTCCGTATATATAAGAGTTTACTGCAGTTGTTTACGACCCACAACACAGTGGTGGATTGCTGAAGGATATTACAGTTAAGAATTGTTGTTGCTGATTTGTAATTACGTCGGCTGTTACATTATCTACATTAGGAGCTATGGCCACAACTATCAGGAATAAACCTCCTCTAGTCAAGTACGTATTGTACAATTCTCTAAAAGCCTTGATTAATAGAGGGATGAAGTGAAAACGAAGAAAAAAGAAAAATAAGAGAAATGTTAGGGAACTTCAAATTAGGTGAAAATGTCAATGAAATTCTTGCATTTCAAGCTAGCAGGACGTCATGGCAATTTTTTTAACGTCCCATGAAAAACATATGTTTGAAAATTGGCATTCTCCAAATGTTTAGTTCCTTGTCAATTTTTTAAGCTTTACACGGGAATATTTGCTGCTAGTTTTCGTCTAAAAATTGATCTTTAAGTCAATAATAATTAGGTTCAAAGTGACGAGAAATGGGCAAAATCACTGGCAAATATGTGGAAAAGTCCAGCAGTGTGTCAGAGTAAAAAGTGGGAACCCTTCTAATAATTAATTTCAGTCTCCAGCACGCTGTGTGCCAACAAATTACAGGGACATACATCAAAGGTATTCAGATAGTGTCATTGCTTGAATGAAATGATATTTCATCACAAATTGCGTTGCCGACACAAGTAGCAATACTGCGCCTAATGAAGCATGGCATTAACATCGCAGGGTAAATAGGTTCCTACAGATTGATTCAGTCCAACAACAAGGGTAATTGTTTTCACTGCTTGTAACGTTCCAGTGATTTGCCAACAACTACATAATTCTGAAAGGAAATATTCTTTCGGCTTGTACTTTAACTGACCGGATAAAGACCAAGGTTTAACCATTAGCAAGTCAAGAAGCTGGGTAGGCGGACAATAGAAATGACATCTAGGTGGCTGCTTTTGTTGTCATCTTTAAATAACCATCACAAGGTTGCAGCATGACTCCCCTGGTTCCCGATTCCGTTACTGTTATCGTTGATGTTTGTGTATTATTATTATTGAATGACATCTCAATTATTTTAATGGACTTATATTATGGAAGCGGATCCTGCAATGCTTACGGTATCCGGGTACCTCGGGGTCAGGAAGATGAAGAGAACAATGCACATTCAGTACGTCCCCTTGTAACGGTTCCAGTACATCAATACCATTACAATCAATCACACAGTAAAGTGATTCATGTACTGATTCCATGAACCATGTGACACTTTCATTAATTACAGTGAAGTCAATGTTTCATGTGCGCTGCTCCCTGTGCATTCAATTTTACGATGTGTCAGTCTAGAAGGCCTGGATAAGATTCCGTTGTTCAATGTAAAATTTCCACAGAAACAAATCATAGTAATTATAACTTCGACAGTTGTGTTTTACTTTTTGGCTCCCAGTGGCTAAAAAGGCAATTTCCTGGTTTCAATAGTAATTTCACGGCGATTATTTTAAGAAATAGCTCGACGTTGTTGCACTGAGGTTGTTGTTCTGTGATCTGTTGTGAATTGTTTATGTATTTATGTACGTATTTCAAAACTGTCAACATCGCTTTCCCACAGGTAAATTGACGATATGTCTAGGTCTATGAAATGTCTATTAAAAAGGCACGCATTAATTTGATCGTGTAAATTGGAGGTACTTGTTTCTGCAGTAATTTCACCTCGCGAGATGAAACGATGAAACGAGGTAAAAACTGACTTCGCGAGATAGAAACAAATACCACCGTTGTCATTGGCAGTTTTTTATGTGTAATTGCCCTTGCTTGGGCATATTCTGTTCGTTTTGTGGAAAGCAATATATAGAGAGAACATGTGAAAAATTCCTTACTGACACTCGCACAAAGCAGAAGAACTCATTATTGGTTACATGTCGACTAAATTAGATTTAACACGAAAAGCTCTGTCCGTGGTACATGAAGTGACACTATGGGATCTCACACCTCTTTCATCTTCCATCCTCTACGCGTTGTTTTCCTTGCATATTCTCGAATTTTGTGAGAAATATTCCTGAGAAAAGATATCTCGGCTAGAAATGAATTTCTATGGGTCGAAAGACGAAATAAATTTATTTTGTACTGTATTTGTCCGCATTCAGAACTGTTCGTGCACTAAATAAGTTTACACATGGAATGTGACGCAGTGACACCTTTTCAAACTTACTGTTCTTGGGAGCAGCACACAAGCTGTAAGTTCAAGTACAGGAAAAGACGAAGTTGAATCCGGCTGTAAACTTTTAATCAACATTTTACCAGCTGCTCCTTATTTTCTTTGTAAGTTGCACTGTATAGCTTTAATATTCTGTCTGCCTTTGATATGTACTTCATATGTCACTGAGTCCAACTCTGCCTGGAAGTTTGACACCGAAATGTGTCGTACTGTTATAAAATCTGGTTCGCTCCGGATTCTCATCAGTTCATTTTGCAGAGATATGGTTTGATAATAATAGTGCTTTAAGACTGAACATTTTAGAACAAACGGCAATGATTACCTGTGAAAGGGGACATTCTCAGAGAGAGAATTTTAGGCCATCAAAGATTCATCTTCTGCAAGTATGTGGATCAAAAAGGCCTCTATACAGTCAGCAGGTGTTGCACCAGAGGTGAATCTAAGGATCACACAGGTGAGAAAGCACACAAAAGGGATCCACCATGGCTTTGAAACCCAGGGCAGACATCACCAGAATTCTAAAACAGTGTTATCAGTGACCCCACGAAAAGGACTTACGTCCTCAAAAAAAAATTTTTTAAAAAAAGATTGATCTTACTGACCTCACCGAAGACCACTTATTTGATTGGGTTTCAAGGTTTGCTTCGCAATGTTCGTTCCTACGCAGAATCTAATTAGACTAAGAAAAGTCCACTACAAATGCGATCCTCTGTTTCAAAGGTGATATTTCTTGTCCTTCAAAACACTGTGAGTTGGTGAAAAGACAATCGAGAGTGATCTGAATACGGGAAATTAACTGTTTTCGTATGTAATCAATGAGATGTATGGCCTAAATTATATCCACAAACTGTTCTTCAAACTAATTTGAAATCATTTTCTTCCAGTCGTGGCAATTTACTATATTCATCATAATAACTAGGGACATACTGGAGAGAAAAGCAGTTATATCTTGTGAATTACGGCAGATATTAATTTTCCACAAAATAGTTTTGCTATTTCTAATACTCATTACTTGTTGTTGCTTGCGGGTTAATTTCGTCTGGATTTCATTTATTCTTAAAATGTGAGCAGTTGCGTATAACATGGAACATAAAACATGCAATCATTGCTGTAGGATTCGTACCAAAGTAGCAAGAAAACATGTATATTTGTTCACGCAACAGTTTCAACCACCTTCTTTGTGTAAAATATCTGAGAAAGATTCTCGTGTGCAAATCATT
Organism: Haplosyllis leylae; assembly: GCA_038406175.1. Lineage (NCBI taxonomy): Eukaryota > Metazoa > Annelida > Polychaeta > Phyllodocida > Syllidae > Haplosyllis > Haplosyllis leylae. Next base: position 16,647 of record JBCAUG010097960.1, on the reverse strand, counting down.
ACAAAATCTGTGTCCAATCCACAGTAGACTTTGGAGACTCTTCCAGGAGCCTACTTGTGACCTGTCCAAATTGGTATATTCTATTATTAACATTGGCTTACCAACTCATACTTTATGAAGGCCAAATGCTTGCGTCATTGCGAACACTCAGTTGGGGCTGGATTGGGATTACAACCTACTTTTGAATTAATTCGCTAAGAGTATCAACTGATGTGGCGTCCCTGATACAAGAGATTGACGTTAACGCTGATGCTCACACGCTGTAAACTGGCCTTCACATTTTAATATATTGGCACAATGAGCCACCAAAAAGCTCAACGGGAGTTCTCTCAATGTAATGAGAAAGATGTTAGGCATAATGACGTTTATGGGCCATTCCTATCAACAACAAACTGGAGAATCAAAAAGAAACTGTCATTGTTGTGGGTTTCATCCGTGGTTTCATCTGTTTGGTCTGCACTAAAATATTGTATGATTGTTTGCTTTCAACAGATTTATATGATACTGTCTTAATATTCAGCTTAATTTAGTAAAACTAACTGTGAATGATAATCTTCTGAACATGAGTGGTTCAAAACAGGAAGTTATGATAGATTCTAATTCATGTCTGGGTTGACAGGTAAAATCTCTATGCTGCGTGTACTTTAGATACAAACCCGGCTCGGAGTTATCCATATGGCTCCCATTACCAAACTTTACAACATATTTTATAACAATTAATCTTAGGTTTCTGCGCAAAGAGAAATAAAAACCTTCATTTTTGAAAGTTAAATAAAGTTTTTTTCAGTTTTCTGTCAATATAACTCCATGTTCTCAGATTTTAGCATAGGTCTCACGTACTCTGAAATTGAGAAATATTATTGATACTGAATAAAAGGGCATGAACTTGCACAGTTATTGCATGAGTACAATACATCAAACGTGAAGTGACTCTCCTTTTGATTAGCATATTTGATTCATAAATGCGGAGAAATTTTCAACAAGGGTCATTCGTCGTTCACTTACTGACATGGTAGCCTTCGTAAAGAAAGTTCACTGTAAGCTATTTACAGCTTCGCCCGCAGGAAATATTTATGGTACTCGCTAGCTGATGTATCAGCTAAGGGGACCATACTATGATTGAAGTGAGTATGTTTGTTTATTGCAGATCCAACATGGCCACCAAAATGTTGGACCAAGCGAATTTGGGTTTCAGACAGATTTGGAATCTGCATCAAAACGATAGGGTTTAGTAACGTGCGGGGCCATCTAGAGCCCCAGACCAAGGGCGTCGCGTTTCGTCTCTCACTATGTGAACAACATATTTTCAGAAATACTCGAAATACTCGGACACTGCAAACAACAGGACGGGTAATGTTTCGCAACAAAACCTACACCGATCTGAGTTTATTAGCTTTGGACACCTGATCTTACGTAGGAAACCGTTTACAAAATGTGTTGGCTCTTCACTGAGGAATTGCCAATACATTAGGTTAACTCCAAGGAAACTTAACCTTTGAAAACCACGGGTGTTTCCTGCATTATTAACCACTTGTCCATTTCAAGTAACCACCGAGACACTCTGATACCACATGGGGGAATTGGCTTTTTGCTGATGAATTGCCTGTTTTGGGTCAAACAAACGAAGTTCGTAATTATTTTAGGATGTATGCTTACTTTCCTATTATGGACACATCTTAATCACTCTAAATGGAGTTCTGAATCACAAAACTTCTACAGAATCCGTGCGTGAGAGTGTCAGACGACTGCCTGTCTTAAATGCCTGTAAAACCAGTGACGGATCCAGAGTTTCTTGCATGGACCGTCCGACCCACAGGCATAACTTTGTTATTAAAAACAATGGTGAAGAAGAGGCTGGCAAAAACGCGGGTTCTTGTTTCGGGTTTAGGGTACCAGTTTATGGGTTCTGGGTACCATTTTTGTAATGCTGCAAAGATTCTTGTAATGCATTACTTTTTTGTAATGCATCCACCCACCCCACCCTAAACATGTTGTGTAATGCACCGACGCATTACAAAAGTCACGCATTTACAAAAAACTGGTGCCGCAATAACCCGCAAGCTGGTACCCTAAATCCGAAGAAAGAACCCATATTTTGCACAGTCATTGTGGAAACAGGCCGCAGAAAAACAACCCAACCATCCTCTCTCCATGGACGAGCTACCACCGTCACGTTTATTAAAGTTTCAAAATATTAGTTCTCATTCCTCGATTGATACAGTTATTTGATATGATCTTCAAATAACCTTTCTTGCAATTGGTTTAATACAACTCGAATCAAGCACTACTTACTTAATTACAGTCTCAAGAAACACTAATGATATGTCATTGAATCTACTAATCTTGATAATTGGTGTCAATCAAAGGAATAATTGGAAGAGAAAATAGAACTAAAACTCTGCAAACAGAGTCATTAGATTTCCTTACGGATGATGTCAAAGACAAAAATTGTCCTTCATGATCGAAAACCAAAAACAATTTTCTTTAATAATTTGTAATTGAGCAAATGATTCTTTCGTGTGTAGAATGAAAATATCACATTCAAGTAAATATTGTTATTGTGTAGAGGCTACCTCAGTAAATTGTTGTTAAAATGTGTTCTAAGTTCATTTTTTTTCCATCATTCCCTTGGGTTTCCTAATGTGTTGCCTTCAGTTAGCTTAAATAAAGCATTAGAAAATTGATCAGAGCCAAATTGCCTTGTCCCTACATTCAGTTAAGTATAAGAATTCTTTGAAAGTGACATGGGAAGAAAATTGTGGCATGCAATGTTGTCCACAAAGGCCTTTATTTGCTCTACCTGTTCTTTCAAAACAGTTCCGCTATAATTCATGAGACTGTTGCCTTTTATGTCAAATTGAATTACAAATAACTTTTCAACATGACTTAAAAAATAAGTGATAGATGGTGTAAGGTAGTATTTTAATTCCACGCAGCTTTTGGGGAACACAGCCTGGAGCAACTTCCTTATTGGAGCAATATCCGCATACTTAACTTTTATGGAATTAATCTTCTTTTTGCTACAAATCATATGTTATCAGGCTGGTCTGAGAAACTTGGGCAGAATATATTAGGCAAGTAATGCCAGTTCTCAGAATAGTTTGAGAAGGAACAAGATACTTTACCACTCTTATTTCTAAGAAGCAGTTTTCAGAGGTAACATCACAGGCTTAGTTTAAGTACTTATCCATGTAATTTAACAGCAATATACATGATGGAAAGAGCTCAGTTCGATGATGTTTCTTCAGTTATCTCAATAATGGATGACAAGTATCAAGGGAAAATAAAAATAACCACAAAATCACCACATCTGAAGATATGAAGGAAGCATCTTTACATCTGTGTCTTTCTTCCTAATTCTTCATATGATCTAAAAGATAGTGGTTTATACCAATAAACTCTCTTGGGTGCTGGGTTAAAAGACTTTGAAAAGAGAGTGGGGTGATCACCTTCCCAGGGTCTTCTTTGTGCTTACATATCCTAATAAAACTGGTTCAGTAGGTAATAAATTGAAATCTATCAAAATCACCCAACCTCTTAAGCCTAACTGGACGTCATTAATCGTTGTTGGTGTTGACAAAATTCCTTTTACAAAGAACCAGAATTTCATGCCTGATGCTAATACACAATGTTATTCCTGCTTATTTAGTCCATTGCATTTTGTCTCACATGGGATGGTTAATTTCGTTGAAAATAATCTCAGTGTCAAATACATATGGCTGAGGTGCAGCTGTTCATCAGGTGATAGAGTCTTGATTCAGGTTTCTGCGCAGAGATGCGGCTCTTTGAGGCTCAATGACGACGTGTTGTGCGCCGAATGATAAGCCATTGATAAGCCTGATGTTCAGATGAGCACTGGATACGACGTGATAAGAATGGAACAGAGACATACTCTGATTAATATCCAGCTTTTGCAAGTTTTCAACGTAAAAAATTTGTAATATCTCTTCAGTCTACATACGTAATGTGACCATTGTCTCTTATAGTTCGAGTACAATGCTTATCGGTTGAAAATACTCTTCTTCTTGTGTTCTGCGTGGTGGGTGATATCAATTTTTCCAGTGAATTTCCTTGTACCTGGAGAACTTGATCAGCGTGTCTGATTCGCTATTAATTTTCATTAGATGATACTGTTTTCTGAACTTGCACCGTCAAATACGAGTATCAGATAATAAATGGAGCTTGACTCACATAAAAGTGACTGCGAGAGCTGCCAAATATGGATATAATTTCCACGTAGCCGAGTGAATAGGAAGTCGGGTCTACGATCAGGTGGCTGGGAGTTCACTGCTCACCAAGGTTGACACTGTGCTACCCAGTGAAGCACACATTGCTACCAACTTACACCAATAGTGAACAGTCCTGAGTGCGAATCTGTGTGGTATGTTGCCGTCGATCCAGATTCATTCAAGTTTGGATGGAGGTCGAATTGTTGGAAAGTACCGCTGAAACAGAAGTGGTCACAAAATAAAGAGCTATTGTGCTCACACTAAGCGTCAATACTGGTACTAGCGTTGATCAGTCCTCAATTAATTTGAATTTTGACACCAGTATTGATGCTGGCATTGCAGCTAAAATCAGTGTATTCCTTCCAAGCGTCAACGCTGACGTTCGATAAAATAGACACTTACGCTTTCAACTTTCACTTTCCCATCTAGAACGTGTTTAACAGTCACTAAGGGTGTGTGCAAATATGGGATACGGATCTCAGCAGGTTCCTACTTTAATTAAGCTTCTTCATAGTAGGAGGTGCAAGATGATATCAAGGTCACCCACTTTTTTTCAGAGAGAGATTTCCGAGCAAATTGGAACTTTTATCGTGATTAAATTTCTCGGTAGGGTGCCGATAGATTGCTCCGACTTGCAATAAATTACTTCGATGACATCATCTTTTTGTATGAAATTTATTTCTACAACACTGATTTTCCAAGGAAATAAATTTGTAATGAACGTGTTCATTTCAGTGTAAGATGCAACTCCAGTTGTCCGAAAGGCCTCGCCATGTGCAATTCTCATCTCGTTACTTTTGTGATGAGCAATATCCGCATACTTAACTTTTATGGAATTAATCTTCTTTTTGCTACAAATCATATGTTATCAGGTTGGTCTGAGAAACTTGGGCAGAATGTATTAGGCAAGGAAATACATTGATATCACACAACACCATGCTGGGCACACCCCAAATCTCCATGCAGCGCTTTGACGCCCGGTCTTACATCTTTGTCGCACATTTCACATCATATGACTTCTGCCTGGATATGTAAAAGGATGGCACAGTTGTTGAATTGTCAGTCCTGGCTTGAATTCCAATATTCTACACATTAATTAAAGTATGTGGTAAAGTTTAATTGGGGGATTTTAAAGTGACATCTCATAAAATAGATTATAGATCTATAAGGGATTTTTCTACTTTTCAAACTAAAATGAGGGAATTGTGAATTCCAGTTTACTTGATTTGATTTCTTTTCCCTGAACACACATTCATATTAATTTAAGTAATAATTTTTCCGTGGGGAAATTTTCATGAAGTGTTGGCTCTCTCTCTCTCGTGAAAAAATCTTAAGAAGGATGTGTGTTTTGGGTTTGTCGATTGATGTGATATGATATTTCATGTCATTAATGGTTGATTGGGCAAAGTAGAAGACACGTAGCAATTTTATCATTTTCTGAATGTTCCGGCTAAATTATCAGAACGTCCGCTTGGGTACCAAACTCATTTCACCGTTAACGTCACCGTTTTTTGAGTGTCACCCTTGATCTTTTTAATGTTATGTGTAAATAGCATTACAGGACTGCATTGAATCCATTTTTGAATAGTTCAAAAACGTAGACATTGAAAGTACGTGTAGATGAGACTTTAATGTAACTTTTTTTTCGAGTATGGAGTAACTTTATTGAACTCCATAGTGAGATCCATCAAGACGAACTAATGGTTTCCGGGACTAACTTTAGCCTGTACTTCCGTGTTTTACACATGCAATTTGACTCTTTCACCTCTCGTAGAGATGAAAACAGCTTTTGTTAAGATGAATGTTCCTATTGTTACGTTTCAGGAAACAGAAAAGCTTTTCAAATATACCTGGTGGCAAGTGACAGTGTTGTACTGGTAAATTAATAGCTGGATCTACTATTGTTCGAATGATGCGTCCGAATATCAGTTCTGGCAGCCTGTAGGTGTATTAGAGTTCATGATCCATATTACCCTCTGTGTACGCGGAAAGTACACAAAGATACAACTTTGATTTTCAGAGAAAATTGATTTCACTGCTGGAGACCTTTTTGCTCTCCTGTCATGATCACAGAGATCAAAGAATAAATTGTTGGAAAAAGACATTAAATATAAACAAGTTGAATTGACAGGTTCATCAGGAAATGTCCCCCACTTTCAATACCGATTGCTTGTTTTTTGTGTACTCGGCCTCAAATACTAATTGATCAATGTAAAAGATTAACACGGGCGGAAATGGTAGAGTAAAACACAAGTAAATGGATAATCGAAAATTCCCATTATTCCTTACAAAGATGACAAAATTGTCTACATTAAATATAGATGACCTTCATTGCAATTGCATTGATTGTCTCCACAATGGGATATGACCTGATGTTTCACAGTTCAAGAAGGAAATTTTACATTTCCGTCATATCCTTGCCTGGTTTGGATTGTAAACGCAGATAAATGAGAAGCATTAACATTACGAGGCATACCGACTGCGGCGCCTCGTACATTTTCCTCCTGTTTATACTGATCATTCTAGACATGCTTATCATACTAGACCAGGTCTAGCTGGGGAGGGGGCTTTTCCTGACTGGTCCTTCCTCTGGTCCATCCTGTCTGGTCCTTCCTGGTGCGATCAGGGTCCCTGTGGACAGAATCACGGACACCTGTGAAAACATTACTTTCCCTTATGCTACATACGTGGTCGGTAATAAGTCTCTTAAATAGTCTCTTGTTCAAGCCTGACTGTAGTTTTTCAGCTAATTTGAGCAAAGCGTCAACTTTCGTTTATTTGTGGAGTCTTTTTAACATTGCACTAATTTCTCAGTTTTGCACAAACAGGGTGATTCGTTCCAAGAATCCAACCTTTCAGCTTCACAATGCGACTTGAGATAACACTGCAGCGGCACGCAGTAGGGCGGTAGTCGCGAATGATAGATGATGTAGAGGAGCCGAGTGAAGCCCAGAGGGTCACTACCGAACCTCATCATCCAGTAAATGGAATCTTATCTATGAATGCCTCAGCTGCTCTTCCTTTGTACCAAAAAAGAAAACACTCACCATCTGTTCTCATGAAGACAAATCAATTATTACCTTTGTCCTTTTTTCTGATAATGGCATTGGCAAATATTTGTTGCAAGTCTTGGCTTTAGGCATTACTCATCAATTTCCTCTAAGCTCAGATACACACTTAGGACCACAATCAATGGTTTCAAATGGCTATCAATCTTTCTAATAATTATTGTTCTGAAAAATCAATCTGATAAAACTGTTATGAAGTTGAACAGTACACAATTCTAAAGATCCACATAGTTTTGTAAAATGATTTGAACTAATGGGTTTCACAAATCGGTTGGCAGTAATCAGTCTTTTGCACATGAATCTCTAGAGAGAAATGGAGCTAAAACAGTTTAATGGAGCCCATTTCTTCCCGTCTCATTCCATCACTGAGCTTTTAACTTTTTATCTTTAATTAAAAACGAGACAAAATATGATGAGAAAATGAAAGAGATAAAAACAGTGTGTTGTTTTCCCATGGCAACGGCATATTGTCACAAAAAGATAGGGGATGAAAGACATTGATATCAAACAACGCCATGCTGGGCACACCCCAAATCTCCATGCAGCGCATTGTCGCCCAGTCTTGCATCTTTGTCGCACTTTTCACGCCATGTAACTTCTGCCTGGATATGTAACAGGATGGCACGGTTGTTGAATTGTCAGTCCTGGCTTGAATCCCAATATCCCACACATTAATTAAAGTATATATGTGGTAAAGTTTGTGTTTGGAAAAAGTAATAAAGTTTATGGATATTGCGGATATGTTTTGTCAACTTTTGATGTGAGAAGCATGTGTTTTGTTTATGTGCTGATTTCAATCCATAGAATCAACAGAATAGGTTTCTCTGCTCCCAATGTTGGGTTTACTTCATTTGTATTAAGGATAAATTCGCATGAAAAATCAACATCATATGAAAATTAGAAAACGGAAAGCCATCATCAACTATGGGCATTAACTGAACCATCATCACTATGGAAAAATCATGAAATGATGGAACTTCAAATTCGAAAATGGTCCATTGATCGTAACAATGGAAAAAATCCATTACAGTTTGAAACCTTGAATGTCATTTTGCCACAGGTTTTGTGCACCAATAATATTGGTAAACTATGAAAATCTGGTAGCACTGAGTGACCAAAACTATAATCTCATGTTTTAAGAGTTAAATTAGGGATAAACTTCGACACACAATTAAATCAAAATCAAATGTCAAAATCTGGAATTTTTTAAAAAGTAAAAATAAACGTACAGTTGATTTGGTGACAGATGTTCAGTCTTTTGGGCTTTACAAACGTGAAACCTTGATATCTGTTTGCCAAATTAGTCTGAGGAGTTGATATCCATGGCGACAAGGAAACGTTTGGTCAAGTAAGTATTCTCTTAAATTTTGCAATTGCTTTGGAATATAACTGTAATATCCTCTGGTCGGATGAAACTGGAATTCTTACATAATGAGAAGTGAGTTCTCTGAAGTTTTGCCTGTTAAGTTTCCTGGGATTCCTTTTGTTTGTTGTAGTCCTTTTTGTCGGTGAGGCGGAAGTGGAATTCACTGAGCTGACCAATCAGCATTGATTTAAAATGTGGTTTAAATTTACTTCTGGTCAACTCAATGGTCTTCCGCTTCCGCGTGACCGTCAACAAGTATTATCATTGTGTTGGGAAATGTTGCACTCCAAAGACTGGTTGCTTAGATTTTTATTGCTGAGCTCACACATCCAAACTATTCACACTAAGCCTCAGGGAACCGTTCCCTCTGGTCACGACGGACAGACAGCGTCTGACGTAATAGTCCCCGTAGGATTGCCTCCGCGTCTGACACTGACACCGACTCGCTTAAAGTCTCACCTCCTCATCTAACTAGTGAAGCAGGGAGTCCTGGAGATTACATCACTAAGGGAGACAGAATGATTAAACAAACATTGACTTGAAACTACTGCTGACCAGCCTGTACAGGAATCCATATCTAGTCTGGACGGCTGAAGTAAATTCGACAAGAAGGATCAGGTAGTGATGATACTGATGGGATATTGTGATCGAAATGAAGATGGAGAGAGGAATTAAATTTCATATTCATGGAAATAGATCTTTCATTTTCCTTTGAGACCAAAAAAATGAACCGCAACGATATTGGATCCTAAACTAGTCATTTGTTAAAATGTCATCGTCAACAAATTACTTACCTTATGGTCTGTTTACACTTAACGTCTGCATTTGCGTCAATGTGAACATTTGCATCAACTTTAACACAATGTTAAAGTTGATGCAAATGCTGATGCAGGGGTTTGAACCCATTCTCTATGTGTGCATTTGCGTCACCTATTCACTCAATACAAAACCTGACGCAAACGTTCATATTGACGCAATCGCACACGTTAAGTAAAAACAGAGCTTTCTTCTCTGACACAATGTGACCACAACCTAATTCCAAAACAGTTCGGCAACTTTGACCATTTTTCGTTAACCAGATTGTAACGTAAATGTCAACCTCGTCGTAATTACGTTGCGTGGGCTGACGGCCCAGACGTCATTGGGGAATCAGACGAAAATAAACCGACACACTTATCACTCGTAATTCTGTTATTAAAGGGCACCCATCCACTTGTCCAATGTGCAAACATTAATAATGACTCAGAAGTAAATGTAAGATTCGCAGGAGAGAAACCAACTCTATGAGGGGCGAAGATGGGGGATACCAACATGATTTTACCAAATTTTCCTAAAACTTCATGAATCGAGAAAAATTAGGTGTGTTCAACCGCCAATGAATTTACTAACAAAAATATCATTGTGAAAGGATGGTTTTTAAGTTGGAATACAACCCTGTAAACTAGATTACCGTAAGCGCTTTTGATTGCTTGAACACGAGATTTTTTATGTAATTTGATTGGTGCCGCTGGCGTTGAGTTTGATTACATTTCTTGTCGGCATTAGTATATTCTACTGGTCGAATTGGTAGTTTCAAAATTATAGAAAAAAAATCCTCATTCTAAATTTCTGTTGTTCCATTTCGTATTGTTGATGCCCTGGCATTTGATATTCATATAGTATTCCGGTGATCAGACCGGAGGACAGGAACTGTATTTTGGATCTCCAAAACTCCAAAAACTGCAACAAATATATGTGTGTACACTGAGCTATTATATCTTACATAATTATAAATTTGATGATAATAATATGACATGATCCAATTTCCATGTAAAGTAACTATAATCTATTTTGTGTTGATTTTGTGTTTTGTGCTATCACTTGAGATGGAAAAATTAAAATCCAAGGAAATTTATTTATTCATTCACAAATTATTGAAATGGTGTCTGAAGTCATTGCACAGAAAATTGAAGCAGCTTTTCAGTGCAAGGAATAACTTTTGGCTTTTAGATTTTAGGAAAGTAGAATTGCACAACTCAAAAAGTAATGTTGAATAATGAAAATTGCTGTCCATTTGTGTCCAATGAGGAAAAAATTCTTTGCTTCATTAACTCTATTGTCACAATTTTGCGATCAGCAAACCACGGTGCCCATTCGAAAACGCATTATCCGAAATCATAAAAGTTTTGATACCCTGTAATCTGTCGGGTAGCCTTTTCTCGTTTACAATTTTTTTTGTCGTTACATGCCAAAACCCAGTAAATCTGATTGTCTTTTGTCAGCAGATGAGCTGTGGCTTATTGTTTTCACACTTCACATTCCGTAGTTATTCTATTTGAAGAAGCTTTATGTGTAAGGAAAATTATTGCAATTGTCCAAGGATTTCTCTGAACATGGTAATCCCTAAACCCATACGAGATTGGATCAAGGAAGTATTGAAACCAATCACATGCCACAACCAACGTGTAGTAGATGTGGAAATAAGAAGCGAATCTGTGGATCATTGTACTCATGCAGAGTGAGCATAGACGTAGAGACAAATAATCAAAACTCACTGCAAGATCCAACTGGCTTCAAAACTTAAGGCGGACATCACCCGAATTCATTACACAAAGCCAAAAACCGGCAATGACCTCCTAAATGGACTACACTTAATCTGATATCATAATTCAGGATTTATTCCAGAGTGTTTATCCTAAACGGATAAAGATCCGAAACATAAAATGATACCTTGGACTAGGATCCTGGGATCCTGCAGCGTGTTGTTGGCAAAAGGGACGACCGTCATGGTATTTTGTTTTCGATTCTGTATTGTCTCAGGTTGTTTTGTACTATCAAAAAATGGTGATAAAAGTCGTAAAAACAGTGAATTAACTTGATTTCTCTATGTATCTCTCTTCTGAACCTTGCTCCATATTAGAATTCAGTGGTCCCAATTACTGTCTGGCATAGCAGAGAAAATCTCTTCTCTATTTGCACTTCCCCGTGAGCTTTGCTACCAACAAGTCTTTCTTCAAAAAAGAACTCCAATCTAATTTATACTGTGCGAGTTAAATGTAGTTCTCATGTAAGACTAAGACAGTGTGATGTAATTTGTAGACTTCCTAGTAAAGATTTCTAAAATTTGTTCTGTAGGGTGTGTGGAGATAGTTAACACAGGTGCATGTTAAGACCTGACAACTTTTCTCTGGCTTATCTAACCTAACAATCCATTGCTCATAATTCCTTTGATTCCTGATCCGTTTTGGATGCCATTTCCTGTATATTTGTCAGTATTATTATTTTCCTTAGCATTCCTTTTCATTTGACATTTACATTCAAATCATCTAAACACAACAGTGATGCTGATACCGAAAATTGCTTGTCTTTTCCTCTTATTGCCATAAAATAAAATTATGGCATTTGTATAAATGAGTTAAAAGACAGAGATAATGTGGCATTACAAATGAAAATATATATGTCTCTTGTAATATTTCTTTGTGAACACACAAAAAGTTCCCATCTCTCAAGATAGGTACAGAATGTTCTGCTAATGCAAACGAATTAACTGAGACAAAACCTAATGTTACACATAAATAAGCCGACTGGTTACTAGCCATCAAACCTAAATTTTAATTCATACCGAGCGTCAGCGTAAGTGGCAGCAGCAGCGTTGATGCTAGCGTTGACACTTGGAATGGGTCTGGCAACCATTTTCCAGTATCAGCGTCACTCTAAACGTACCTATTGAAATCAATGTATTCCTTTCAAAGCCTCAACGCTGACGCTTGGTGTGAACAGAGCCTAAAACGCACAGTGTCTGGCCAATCGAAAGAAAATCAAAAAATATGAAACCAACAAAGCCAATGGATGTTGATCGGCTAAAATTCGGATTGGGTGTCTTTTTTGGTGGCATCGGTTTCTTTTTTGTTTGAACAAAACTTAGAATTTTTCTGATTTTACTTGAACCATTTGATTGTGCAAACTATATGCGCATAGTTCAGGCCTTATCTACAATAACTAATCTCATTTCTTCATGCTGTAGAAAATTTACAGGCCACTTAAGTCCAAGGATCAATTTTATTTTACGTCTTAACTCTCTGGTGTAAGGAGCACAGTATGTACAATTTAAGTAAACAAGAAGTAGTGTCTATATTTCTTTTATCGGACGTTCTCATGCACAAAAAGGGAGCTTTGGCTGAATCGGTGTCCTGATAGTAAATATAATTTAAAGCCTCAGATGACACACATATGGGAGATACATGAAGCACTTCAGGTGCCTTGATGGCCTCGTAAACGTAGTAAAGTGCTCTGATAAAAAGAACTAAAAATTACAGAGGAATTTTACGCAGACTATTCTATTGTCGTGAATTATTCAATAAGATAAACAATCAATGCAAAATACGAGAGGAAGGTAGGTGAATGCAAATATCATTTTATAAACGTGAGTAGGTGTTGTTATAACAGTCACAAATTACATTAGATAATATTCTTATGTCATTGTTTTCAAGCATCTCAGAGGAATAGCAGCTGCTTTTGAAATACTATTAATTGTCAGTGCTAAATGTTCCTTCTTTGAAAAAATCATGATCGATTGTTTCTATGATGTTGCATTGTTTTCTTGAATCCTTACGTTTATGTGCGAGCGTCTAAAATATTACAGACTGGTCAGAAAAGTTTAACCGTTTAAGTTTTCAAGGGAGTTTAACTATAATGAAGTATATCTCGTAACCTGCGCAATATTTGTATATTTCGTGGGGAAATTCTTTACAAGCAACAGAAATAAATGTGGAACGACAGACATCAAAGAGAATTGGTAACGATTGTTCTAATTGTCATTGATTTCATCTCACTTCATTTTGTATTCGTCTCGTATTGTATTCACGTAGAACTTCAAACGACATTTACGTAGATGCTAACCCCGTCTCTATTCATTCCATGTTTATGGTTGCCTTTTTACAAGCAACTTGGTACGCGAAGGTTTAATAGACGTCAGCAAATCAAGTTGAAGTTCTATATTTGTGTACATAGAAAAAGTATGTTGAGCAGAATTTTGGGTCTGTTCCCACCGAGCGAGAGTTGTTACTGGCACCAATGCTTGGAAAGGAATACATTGATTTCAATTGCACCCTTCATACCGAGCGGTACCACTGGAGGTTCTGGCAAAAGGGGCCCATAGCCATTCTCCAAGTGGCCCAGCAATGCTGGCAGCAACGCTCTCGCTCGGTGTGAAAAGGTTTAAAACTGTCCCTTTTCTACCCTCGAATAAAGTTTTGCTACGCCAAAAAAGCCTCTGAAAGGAAGCAATACCCGGGATTCAATAAACGAGGCGACTCCCCAGGAGTCACAAGATAGTGTGTTGCTTGGAGTAAAGATGCAGTCGCTCAAAGATGAACGAACAACTTCGAAATGAGAATGTATCATTGTTTTTGTCATATTGTTTATATTACAAATTACGGGATCCTTTGTGGGAAATATTCGCCGTCTTCATTAACCAGGGAAATAAGAACAACAGAATAAAGATCAAGGAGAAACTGTAATGATTGTTCCAACTGTCATTGATTGATTTTGTGTACATTTCCTGATTCAAAATTCCTCCTCAAGGCATAAGAACGTACGACATATATCTACAAGCTCAAAGTTTTTATCTGTATCATTGATTGGTTTTAATCATATTATTGCTATTATTGCGTGGTTTTCTTTTATGAGTAAGTTTAATGGAGGTCAACAAAAACGGTCCCCAGAGGATTGTGTGAATGCAGAAAAAAATGTCGTGTCGTGAACTAAACTAAAGATTGGGGAAAGATATTTCATGGATGTTACCTCTTTTGTAAATCCCTCAGTCATTGCTTGAGCTTTTAGGGAATAAGAATGTTAGAGAAATTGTCAGGAAACTAGTTTCTTTGAAGTAAAATTTGTCTTTCCATGTTTTCATGCAGAAATTATGGCCAACATTGAATTGAATTGAATTGGATTTGTTGTCTGTAATGCTTTGTAATTGTTTCGGTTTGTCATGAACCTCAAAGTGAATGCTCACGTGGACGGGATATCTTATTTCAGCTGTCCGCTTAAGGAAATCAAGCCAGCAATAATGTATAGGGTTCATTCAAAAGGGCAGTGTGTCATGCATGTATCTGAAAGTTTAAACATTCAAAACAGGCATGATAACTAGCATGTTTCACGAAGCATTTTGTCAAATAACATTGTTTATCATTTTGTGCCTGTGCGCAAACCTAAACATCACTAAGACTTCAATTTTCATCGTTTCAAAAAAAGCAGATTCCGGAAAATCCGGTGTGCGTGTACTGTGTATGTAATGTGTATATTCTTGTTTCTCTTTGCAGAAAGCACAGCAGCGGAGACCTGCACAGTCGATTAAAGACCAGGAAGCTCCTGGGAGTCGGAGAAACGGATGATGGAGACGTTCACAGATCCAAGGTGAGTTCCGTCACTAATATTATATATTATTAACCTCCGAAAACCTGTCATTGTAATATTGTCCCATTTTCCAGTATAATTACGAGGAAATATTTCTGGATGCGAACTATTGGCCTTGACTTTGTGACATGTGTGGCCTAAAGTGTTCACGTCAGTACAGCACGGTAATGCACTAATTTCATATTGTTTTCTATATGATGTGGAATATCCCATTCCTCGACTGGATTAAATACTGACAAAGCTCGGTCTCTGCTGACTGCAGATATTTTCAAATAATGTTCACGTTAACTGTGGTATCTTAGTAAGAAATGTGGACATCAAATACACCAGTCACACAACGGGATCTATGGGATTTACCTTTGGTTTTCTCCGTAATCAAGGCACTCATATATTTTGATAGTAAACGTTTCATGAGCAGAAAACCAGGATGAAAATCTCATCAACTTCTAAACTGGGCCCCATCAGGATTCCACAATCACAATGTTCTGGGAGAGAGATCAGAGTAAAGTCAGTCAAGTCTTTCATGTCAAAAGACAACATTTTAACAGGCCTTTAAATATCGAAACCACGCTCAGACAGAAAAACATCAAAGCCTCAAAGCAGCTTAAGGGTTTATCTGGTACATTGGAGGTTAGTCTTGGATTGTTCATTAACTAATCGCATAAATAATGGCTCAAGGTTGTTCTGGTAGACTTTCATAAGTCATATTCCCTCCAGAAATGTGCCACGTTATCACAGGAAAGGAAACCACGGGAACATATAATTTTACAGCGTCTGTAGAACTTTTAGTTATTTCCTCATAATTTCTAGCAGGAAAAAGTCTCAGTGCCTCAAACGTCAAAGAATAAGGTGATTGATTTGTTTCCTTCATGGGAACTTCGAAGGTTTGAGTAATTGTTTCTCTGATGGAGACATAAAAACCCCTCGAGAGCACCAGGTCCTCATCACTTCTCCGATCAGGTTCTGATTGGATGAAATGTGAATCAGGAAATGAATGCAGGGAGACTGGAGGAGAGTCCTATCGATCACATGATTGGATGTTAAATTAACCAAAGGTATTAGATTGCTATCGTGATTGCATTAAGATGGAAGAGAAAAGAATGACAACATGCGACAAAATCCGCAACTTTGGATGAAAAAGTTCTGACAAACAGTGCTGTGTTCGCCGGACGGTCGTGGGTTCGAACCCTAAACCTCCACCAATGCTTGTGAACACATCTGCAATGTGGATCGAAAAGGCTCGGCTGCCATGCTGACCTCTGTACAGTTAGCAGGTGTCACACCAGAGGTGAATCTGAGGATCATACAGGCATGAAAGCATGCAAGGGATCCACCCTGGTTTTGAAACCCAAGGCAGACATCATCAGAAGTCCAAAACAGGGGTATCAGTGGCCCCATGAAAAGAACTTGTGTCCTCCAATTTTTTTTTAAAAAAAGGAGTATCCTTGGGAATAAATTAAAAGGTTGAATTATTATCCAGGAAACTTTACTATTTCATTACTCTGTAACACAATACAGGTTGAGCACGGTTAATTCGAACTGATTCGTCAGCAAGGTTTTCCTTCGAAATAAGTGGAATTCGAATTAA
>JBCAUG010097849.1:0-21863 GCA_038406175.1 Haplosyllis leylae | reverse complement strand
AGTTCGAATTTCCACTTAATTCGAAGTAAAACCTTGCCGACGAAAGACTTCGATTTAACCGTGCCCAACCTGTATTAGAAACTCCCACTTTTGGTTGTTGGAACAAAACGTTGCCAAATCCAGCAAATTGAAGAAAGAAACCAATCCGCAACACATTTTTTTGTAAAACCTGGAACCATCTTTAACCGTGTCTTCGTATGTTATTGAAATTATGTCATATTTGCACTTTATATATTTTTGGTACGCTTACAGTCGTCAAAATGAATTCCTCGGGAGTCTTAAGTTACCAAAAGTATCAAATATCAAATGCAATTATCTTCCCTTGTGTAAGATAATACACGGCCCTGTGATCAGACATAAGGTTCTTTGATGTCGGTTTAAATGATAAGTGTAATAACCTTAAGAAATATCCTACCTAAAGCAATTCCCACACAATTAAGCAGTAAAACATTTCAAGTGTATCAAAACCTTGCACAATTAACGTTCATAGGGTGTTCGTCTCACCACAGAAAAACTTGGGTTTTTAGATTGCTCTGGTATTCACAGCTTTCAAACAGAATACGTGGTAGAGACCCACTGGCTGTTACCAAACCTATGAATATCAGAGTCACCCCAAATACACTGGAAAATTCACACCTCACTCGGATTTTGTAAATACAAAAGGTAATTACAGAGTATTTTTGTGACAAACAGCATGACCTTTTTTGACACCGCCTAACGACATTTAAACCAGTCCCTGAAATTCGAATGCATGCCACTCATTAGTCTAATTACAAAATATTTCTTGTGTGGGAATTGCTGCATTTTTTTCCCGATTGTTTTTCTGTTGTTTTAGTTGATAAGGGCTACCCGTTTATGTGTTTTAAGGAATAAGAGAACGTGTTTAGTGGGTGGAGGCATGAGTCACCACTGCGCGGCCGCCCTGCTGGACAGTAAGTTGCAGGTGCTCGACAACCTGCGAAGCGGGTGGAGTCCGGGAAAGCGATCCGTCGAACTCCCCGGTAAGTATTGCTTAGGGAACACTCACATTGGTACTTGCTACGAAGTCGCAACCACACTTTGCGATTCCGATCACAGTCACAATTACAAATGTACGTGTGTGTCATCACACACAGTGTTTACGCAGTCACGAGCACAGCAGAACACGCCTTGAGTTGGTACTCTTTTGTAAAACGCCTCACACTCCTACACTTATCCGATTGACCATAGGAATGGTACCCTTTGCATGGAAGAATTGGTGACATGAAATCTTCCAACACATTTGCTTTACCTTTATGCGACTGATCGTTATGGTGCAGAAACACTGAAGATGCTGAATGAGAGGGAAAGACTCAAAGTCACAATAGGCTAGCTAGTTGCTATGATATAATGTCATTGTGATACCATGATGACATTTTGTGTAAACAAATTCCAACCAATGACTGCAGCCTAAAGTAGGCCCACTTATCATAAAAAGACCAAAGGCTTCCCTCCACCCTGTCCCAAAATTTTGCGGGCCCCTAATCAATCACTAGGCTGACTCTAAACGAGGCAGCAATTATATTTTACAATATTCGCAAAGCGACGTCACTTTGAGTAGAATTGACCATATCAGCTTTCTAACACAAAGGTTGATTGCAATGTGTGGGAAGCCGGTTTTTAGGACTTAAATTTTCTGTCTTGTACAAAGCAAAAGAAAGATATACACTGAAGCTGAGTGCTGAAAATTATTTTCACTTAAGATCATCAATAAAAGAACATGCTAATTGGGGGTGCAAGCTCAAGTGTATTTTATGTCACAAGCTGGCTTGAAATTTGTATCAAAGGGATTCAAACTCTTGTTTCTGATGAAAAGATTTAAAATATACATAAATTTACAAACATACGTCAGTGGAGTTGAAAAGTTCAGCCGGGAGGAATTTTAGACTAAAATTTGCATGTTTTGACGAAAGTAGATTAAGTGTGACAGGTAGTGACATCTAATTAATCAAGAGTTTTCAAAACTGAAATGAAATGCTGATTTGAGCAATGTAGAATATGACAATCATGGATCACCATTTCACTGGGGGAACGCTGGTTAACATTGAGCCTCACGCAATCATTATTGTTAATCACAAGTTTCATAACAATGTTTATGACAATTTGTAGGAAAGTCTGTGGGAGTTATGGATCACTTTTCTCCTTAAGTTAAATATTAATTACCATTCGTTAGTACCTTCCCGAAAGTTATAGCAATTACTTTTTTGTTGTACAACGAAACATCACAAAGCTGTGCAACATAAACTCTATTATTGATTTTCATTGAAAGTGTGGAACTTTTGTTGAAATAGGAAGGAAAAGTTGGGTCTCCAAGCATCCTGCCTTAATGAAGTCCGGTAAGATTAATAAGCCGGTTGGGAAAACTGGTGCAGAAGGGCAGGTGGTGAGTAATACAGAAAGCACTGGCAGACAAAAGGCAATTCCATAATATAGCTTTTGACTATTAAATTAAACCACTGGAATCATAACGTGATAGGAATTTGAATTGAAGTAGAAATATCTGAATACTGTTAGTTAAAACATTTTCAGTTTGCCTTATTCCATGGAATGAAATATATGTGACTGCACGACAAAAGTTCTTGTTAGTGTAGCAATTTATTTTGTCTTTCCCCAAAACCGTCCAATTCATTTTGATAAAATAGTTGCAATGTTGCTATCTCTGAAACTTAAAACACACCACTCGGGGATACCTTAAAACCCAATGCCGGCTCTTACCTCTGCTTGAAAAGTAAGTGAGTAAATGGATTGACTGCCATACATCTAAGGAATCAATCATGCACAGGTGACCTTCGTGGGAAGTGGCAGTATGAAAGCTAAGAGATCTACTCTGACTTTAAAAGCCAGGGCTTATAACACCAGAAGTCCAAATGAGGAATATTCGTGGCCTTACAGAAAAGGACTAAAACTAAAAAAAAACAAACAAACATACAGGTTGTGTGATTGACAAGCCTGTACTGTTATATCTGGATTCCTGAGTCTATTCAGAATTAAATTTAATAAATCTGTGTGAAAAGAAAGCAACTAGTAGTTGTTCAATTTTAAAAGTTTTATTTCCTCAACACACAATCCTAAGTACAAGTTCTCTCTAAGCTGTACACACATCAACTACCCAGAGCTGCTGCATGCTCCTTTCTTTTGCTGAAGCTGCAACAGGCTCCTGGTAAAGCTGCTGACCTCTGCAGCTGAAACCTTGAACTATCAATAACTACACACAAATATCAGTACATGTGAGCTTTATTTGGCTAATATAACAAAGATTTCAGTTTCTAATTAAGTTAGTATTCTAATCAGTTAATAATTACTATATTCTGAAAAACTGCACAATTTTGGATTCATAAACTGTTGCAAGCAGTCAGTGGTGTAATTTGAATACCACCCTTTTCTCTACAAAACACGCGAAAAAACTGTATTTATAAATCACTGAAGCATAAATTAGGATCAATTTAGATGTCTTCTGTGTAAGCCGTGTCTTTGTGGCACAGTGGATAGAATTTCTGTCTCTCACACAGGAGATAGTGAGTTCGAGTACAGCAATCCTGTTTTTTAAATAATATTATCTTTGTTACTGGATTTGCTGAATTCAGTGAAAATATTTTGGAGGAAACTCGAATGTCCCATCCCGTTGTAAGTGGTTCCTCACAGACTTGAAGTATCAAGTTGAGCAGTTTGAAGTTAGAAGTAAAAGTCTGAGATGTAGACTTCAATGGATTGAAATAGAAAATAAAATAAAAATACATTTGAGACTTTTTGAGTTACAAGCAAATATGATGCGCTCTTTTTCGGTTTGGTTACGGACAATGATGATAGCCAATTGACGTTCGTGGCTTCGTGACTGAAACAGCAATAATTTCAATCTATTTTCTTTCGAACATCTGGTCAATTTATTGCTGCTTGTCTCAATGAGTAGTACAAGGTCAGGACAATGCAGTTATTCTTTCAATCTACTAATATTCTTCTCTTAGTTTCTGAAATGAAACTAATGTCACATCACCTTTTGTGGAATTTCCACTCGCATTGTCAAATTTGAAACTGCTGTATATATTTTATTTGTGTAAAATTTTACTTGAAAAGATCATAATAAATAATACACAAAAGAAATATATTGATTCCAGTTTACTCGTATCCAACAAAACTGTTACTATGAACAGTTTTTGACAAGGGGTTTCTTTTGGAGTTCATTTTAGATGTTAAAAAGATCAAATTAAAGATATATAAAAAGTATTTATTGAACATGAACATGAAATAAGTTTTCAGTTTTGTGGTTCATTTGTATTAATTCTAAATTAACCGATTTTGCCATGGATACCAAAAGGTCAGACAGATGTAATTCTACCGATACAAGTATCTAATGAAATGCTGGTGCTTCTTTCATTACAACCGCCAATACATCTGTGAAATTCCTTCGGGGATTTGGAGACAAAACCCTCAATGACATTATGGTATTTGCTTCAGGCAGTTTTGAATAATACTAGTCATCTTCAAGCTGGAATTCACGTTATGATGAAACAGCCCAGTGTAATGATTTCAATCGCCCCTCTCAACGGGTACGTCCCCCCTTGTGACAGTTAACCAGACTGCAGTTAACCTCACTTACAGTCAGTGGCATCACTTTACAGTCAGTGATGAAAATGTTTACAGTTGGTGATGAAACTTATACATAGGACAGTGACTGTAAAAAGTTTCATCATCAACTGTAAAGTGATGCCACTGACTGTAAAAGTGAAAACAGTGCCTGTAAGTTTTGTCAACTTTTACAGTCAGTGACCATCACCAAAACTGCAAGCCGGTTAATCATCACAATGGGGAGTGATTGAAATCAAACCCAGTACCCCCTGGGCTGTATGAAATCAGAAATTTCTGATTTCAATGAGCCCCAGGGGGGTGTAACAGGGGGTGGGCGATTGAAATCATTTCACCGGACCAAATGGGAAAACACGCAAAAACTACCTGTTTTTGAGTCGAGTCTCTTCTGTGAAATTAAATTTAATGCTATTCCTTTGTAATTATGAGGTTTTTTTATTATTGCAATTTACCCTACTACCCTGAAAGTTCATTCTAAAATTCAATGTGCCGCACATAGAAAAACCTTTTCTCTGCTGCAAAATGCAAGTTAATGATTCCGATATAAACCTAATTTTCTGGAGATATTTTCGGTTTAAAATACTGATAAAAATCCGTTATTACCGGCACATCTTATATTGATTACTGCTGTAATGTAGGAAACGGCAATTACAGACCAGCCATGAACCTAATTATATCTATAATCACAGTCACAATGATTACAGTACGATAATAAATTATACTAATATAACTTTTCTTTTCCCAGTACAAACAAATGTTGTATTTTTTTGTTCCAGAGCAAAGCGTAACGTTTAGTTGTGCAGGTCGAAAAATATCTTAGGGAAGTGTAGCTCAAATAGAAGCTGGTACTTATCCCATAAATCCTCCCAGTCCTGACACATACAAAGAGACTAAACAGCCTATTGTATCATAGATGAGCTTAACTGGTCAGTACATGAACTCCCAACATGTAGACATAAATTTGGGTTTCTTTCAAAAAACTAATTCTGAGTGAAGATTATTGCTCAGATACTGAAGGCATTATAGATTACTAGAAATTAGCAAATAGGTTTCTTCTTACTTTGAATAGAATTTAACTTTGTACGTTTGGGTGTTTTTCCATTGATCCAAAATAATGCAAATGTTGATCTGCCATATCTCGCAAAAATCTAGTAGAAACCTTTAAGATTCAAAAACCCCAAAGATTAATTTTTTTCATAGTGACAGCTTGTAACGGGCTATCTAATCGTATCAAGAGTAAAGTTATTGTTATAAACTACTTGAGATTAGAATCTGTTTTGACGTTGTCACGATTTCAGTCCCCTTTTTGTCTCGCTTATCTAATGAAGTAGTAAATTGGAAGACTCCTTTATTCATCGGAATCTGCAGGCACAACCATCTTCCCAATGAAATGAAAAACCCACTCCAATCTCCTTTGGTGGCTAAATTTATTATCTTATATTTACATCCAGAAATAGCAATTCCCATCTCCAGCCATAATCGAATGACTTCCACTTAGCTGTCGTTCATGATGGGAATACCTCATACACCCTATAGGAACACTGGGAACACCGGACAGTTCTGATATATATATTTCCTATGGCTTCACAAGGTTCTGATCTGACTGAAGTTTTACAATTAGAATTTTTTATACATTTTGAAGTGTTCAGAGAAAAGAGAAATATTTAGCAAAAGTTTAATGGCTGACAATGATTTTGTGTTAGTGGTCAGATCTATTTTACAGAACTGTCTAATGTTCCTACAAGGTGTCATAGAGAGCTCCGTAAAAAATCAGAAACGACAGCTCACGGATTGCCATGCGAAAGAAAGTGACAGCTATGGTTAAAAGTATGTATTTTCAGCCATCAGCCTTTAGCATTTGAACATTACCCCGTACTATTTCAAAAGCAGTGAAGTCTATGAGGAGTCTTGCATTTCAGTCAAGTGAAATTTGTTAATTGCAAACAAATCAGAAATAAGAAATGTATAGCAAAGTGTCCTTTGAATCTGAGGCATATTCGAATATTTGAACATTATATACCTCAGAAGATTGAAATGTTAGGAAATGTTGCTTAATTATCCAACATCTCAAAGCATTATAAACTGGTTATATTGCTCACAAATCACTTTTTCATGGAATTTGAGCACAAGTTTAAGCGACAATAAAAGAATTCTATAATGTGCTCACATTTTAAGGCTTATTGTTATTTGAAGCTTCACAGTGTACACACAAGTAAGCATTTAATATGCCGGAATAAGATGTATTTTAAGCATTTTTTATCATTTGTGACACTGTCTTTACAGGTTTTCTTTTTGATTTCTAATTCTTTTGCCTACCCAGTTGTACATCATAGTACATCATAGACCTGCTTTGAGTCTGAGAAACTGACATGAGGGCAAACCTTGTTACCGGAACAAGGCCTGTTACATATCACCAAATATGAAACTTGCGGGCGGCAATGATGTGTGTGTGTTGGCGTGTGTAAATTAATTAATTAATCCATTAGTGTAATCACACAGAAACACACTCCATTCATAATGAACTCTTTCATTAAACACAACAGAGATGTTAATGTATTGTAGGAAAGCAAATCATCAGCTATGTTTCCAGAAACATCAGAAACTCTTTATTTTCTTACAGACACCTATTGTGGATCTAAATCAGGATTTTCTTACCGCCTCGAAAAATATGTTCTGATTTTGCTGCACAACGTAAAATGTCAATTTATTATAAAAAGAATCCCCTCTACAAACTGCAAGCATCATGAAATTCTATTGTACGTTAGTCAATAATTTCATCCCATCTGGTGCATTAAGATATGAAAGTATTGTTAGCTTAAGTATTGAAAAGGTTAATAGCTTCCGTTTTCTGGCATAATTAGACCAGTCAATCGCATTTAATTTTTTGGTTTGTATTCATTAAAATAGCAACAAATCCAATTCCTAAGCCCATGTTTACTACCAATGGCAAGAACAATCTTAAACAAATAAGAGCGACAGATTTGAATTGATTTTTCGTTTCTGCACACAAAGTTGCATGGATTGAATATGCATTTTAAGGCCTTAGAGAACAACATTCAGGGTTCTTCAAAAACGCTCTCAACAGTTCATTGAACTGGATGTAGCTTTTCAGTTGAATGTTTCTGTAGACGAAATATATCTATATTATATATAGTTCAATGAATTTCTTTCACTTTTAATATTGATAATGAAACGATATTAGCTTCAAGAAGTTTCAAAGTTATGCATTTATAAAGAAATCATGCTAAGATTTTTCACAAAAATACCTTTTGTAAGCTTCCAAAGTTCTCTCACAACCAACAACAAAGTCCTCATGACAGCCTACCGTGTAGCAATCACTCGCTCTCCTGTCCGGGTAGAGGGTAATCCTCCTCGGGTGGGACCTGGGACAGGACTAGGAGGTACCCCCTCCCGCCAGAAAGAACCTGGGACCAGAAACCAGGGTTTGCCCCCCCCCCCCATTAACAGACAAACCGCTGTAAAAACATGACCTTCCCTCATCCTTCAGATGCGGGCGGTAATGAAAGATTGAAGTTCCCGTTTAACTTACAAGTGGGCAAGAAAACAGTCATTTGTAAATCATTAGTATGATTTTCTATTTGAAGGATTTTTGACCATCCACAAGAGCTTCAAAGATTACTTCTCTTGTACTTCATTTGTATAATTTTTCGGTAACACGTGATATTTTTAGTAAGTTATGAAAACAGTAAAGACATCCTGCATCGATACGGACTTCGCTTCACAAAAGCAGTTGGTTAAACCTCTCTCAATTCATTGTTTCGATGCAAATCATGACGATGTTCTGCAGAAACGGTGATTCAATTACACACAGTGTTAGGCGTGACATCCTCAAGTTACTGTCATTGTCATGTCTGCTAAAATAATGGAAATCGCTTTGTCGGACTGATTTGGCAAATGAGAGACTTAGCATGATGATAATCGTCATTTTCCCATTTTTAGATTCAGGGGAATTAGGCAAATTAGCTGTATTAGGCATGGGAGAATAGCTTTCACATCTAGTAAATGAGCAATGCATGAAACATCATGAGTGTACCCATAGTCTTTGATAAAGCCAGGAATCCAAATTTAGGAAACAAAGTTGATCCACCAGAAATGGGAACATGTGAAAGATTAATGGAGTTTTCGTGTACAACGCCTTCAGTAGGAAATAGACCCGTTCAGAAAGAACATTCGCTTCCAAGGTCATTAAAAGCTTAAATTTATTATTTTATAGAAACATGATATTGGTCTGAACTCGAGAAAGCATCAGCTGCACAACTATTGATACAAAAAGCTGATCAGGGACAAGCCCAACCTTCAATGCAGCTCTTTGAAAGGTCGTCAGTCTCCACCCGTATCCAAACATAGGCAGGATTTGTTCTCAAAATAACCTCCTGCTAGTGAAACCAGATCCCTCCATCCTATGTGATCAATGTACAGTTAATTGATTACTGCCAAGAGTCCGTAATTCCCTTCTGTTATACGTCGTTTTCCAACGGACAGCACATTCGTTATTAGACAAAGCAATTATTTGAATTATTGCTATTTGAAAAATAAAAACAAGGGAAAATAATCTAGTTGCGTAAATTCATGAGCATATTTAAGGAAAGGAAACAATAAAACAGGATCAGACCAAAACAGAAGAGACAGTTTTCGCAATTTTACATTACAAATAGTCATAACGCTTTACTTTCAGAAATATCTGGTCTAACATCTGGCGTAATTTGAATGAAAGTAATTTTTTTCGGATTCAGCGTAATTGCAAGGTTTCTGAAACCTTCAAACGAAGTCACTCAGTGCAATTCAACTAATTATAGAGAATTCACAAGGTCGGACAGAAATAAGTTAAAGCTCTGCACATTTTTGACCCCAGTAAATTCTCTTGTCCTTCCCGCATGTTACCCAATTTAGAATATCGATTTAAGTGCAACATGGCTGTAACGGACGGCGGTTCACACACGTGCGGGTCTACTGTGCATCCTTCACACTGAGACTGAAGCTGTGCGAATATTACTAACCGAGCGCGACCTCTCTGCAAGGACAACTTCATAACAAGGAATGGGTGTTATGTAATTGTTAACTGCGTTATGATGTCAAAAATCAGTCAGTCAATCCATGGCAAATTTGTTTTAATGTTGAAGTAAGTGTTATGACTACAGCCAAGTCTTACTGTTGAGTCCAGCTATTTTTCAAACAAGAAGATTTTCATCTAATTACTTACAAGAGATTGTAAGATTTAATTTTTGCTGGATTTTTTGCTGAATTGGAAGAGCGAAATTTAAAAGAAAATCCATGTAGAAAGCAAGATCTAACATGAGTGGTGAAGTTAGAAAGAATCATCATTATTTTCCACTTCTGTTTTCTTCTTTATGTTTTCACTTGACTTCACAAATTAATTAATGTAAGAGATGACATCACCCTGTTTTTTCACTGCTTGATAAGGATTATTATTATCACCTTTGATCATTTTTCTCAGGTAATTCTTATTACATTGTGGATCAAAGCTTCAACCTGGGAGTGTAGCAGGTGCACAGAATGATTAAATAACTTGCGTACAGCGAGCAACTGACGTACTCAAAGGTAATACTGCTGAAAAAACATCAGAGTAATAAATACTGTTTGCAACTCATGCATAATACAGCGATGGCGTGAGTCCATTGTTGGATGACATAATGCAAAGGTTACACTATTTTTATATTGTGGTGTGGAGAGGACTGGAAATACTGCTCTTGTTTGCTTCTCTGAATCATTCCTTTTAGTTTATGTTACACAAAAACAGCTACAATAGATTGAAACAAAACTTTGATACCTTGCAAAAGGACTTTCGAACTATGCACATTTTGTCGGATTGCTTAACTGCTTATATCAAAAAGTCAACTTTTTTAAATCATGTTTTTCTCCTTGCAATGTGCGACTCCCTAAAAATTGGAGACCATTTACAGAACAGTAGAAATAGGCAATTTTTTAACGCTATGTGTTTTCTGTTTCCACACAAAAAAGTAACGGTACGAGATTTTGTCCTCTTTCGGCATCTTTCAAGATGCTAGTGCGATGTGACAGCCTGTAAACGTCGCTATTTTGCAGGGCACACAGAATTAAAATGTCAAACGTTCTTCTTAACATTGTAAGTTTTATGCATTGTTTAACGGAATAGCTCAATATCCTAGACATGCAATTTTTGCGAGCAAATGAGATCTTAACCTGACTTGTTTGTTACACAATAAAATTGGTACAATAAAACAAACGTTTCAATGAAGTACATGAATCTAAAAAAATCCAGACCTACCCTGCGAAAGTTACTGAAGTGACATCGAGACAGTCGAGATTAATTGCTGAGTCTCCTTCAGGGAGAGTGGGCGGCGAGGGTGGAGGCTTTCAAGGTGACATCAATCGAGTAAGACACTCGTTCAGTACATGTATGAATAGAAGAGCAGCTTCATCTGTAGGAAGCTGTACACAATCCACTTTTGTAATTCATCGGATGATTGCTGACCTTTAACAATGAAGATTGCTTCTCCATCCTTTAAGAACAACTCTTAAGTTCATATTCACTGCTTCAGATTCTCATTATGTTAAAAGACTTCATTTGAAATAGACTAAAACATAACTGTGCTTGAATGCGAATTGACAAAGTCCTCGCCAATTGAGTTGACAGAGGATTAAAGATTACATTTGGTTCTCTTACGTCTGTAAATGTGATATACTTCTTGCATAAACCCAGATGTCAATTACGGGAATGCTTAGAGAATATCATTAATTAAGGCACCGCATATCCAAAATAATTGCCCCTCTCTTGTTATATGATAGAGTGAAGGTGTTTCAAACAGGTCTCTTTCATTCCCTAATGTACTGGTGGTCAGGTAACGATTATTCACTGCAGAACTACTTTCACCCCAGTTTTTAATGTTATTTGATCACTGACAACGTATGAAATGAAACACTGGCAAAGATGTCATATTGTGATGAAAATGACAAATGTTTGATATGCTGCACTGATTTCCTTTACAAGACATGATTTTGTGTAAACCTTAAAAAGAATATTTTTTGTCATGGAGTAGATTTATTGGGCATGGAGTTAACATGGAGTTAAATATGGAACACTATTTGATAAGTTTCCTTTGTTTTTATCGTGACTGATTGACAAGACTGACTGACCTAAAAAAGAACGGTGACTGAAACAGACGTTTTTACACAAATCAGAGTTTGTTCTCTCGCTGAAGACGTAAGCTTATTACAAAGATTAAAATTTTTTTTGAACCGCAGGGATTATCATCTGGAACTTTGTTTTCTTCCCCTGCAATTCTCTGGGGATAACGCTACCAACAGTCTGTCTTCGGACTTTGATGTCCGATCCTCCCAGACAAAAATCTGAACGTGTGTTTCTGCACTTGGCTTTCCAAACTAAGTAACTAAAAGTATTCTTGATATAACTTGTCCTTCTTGTAGGAAAGTCAATCTTTCAAAGTTTGATTTATACTTAGCTGTTCTTTTCCGAAAAATAATAATAAACATTTCCACCTAATTCCACGAAAAATGTCTTACCGTGATATATAGCATATTGCTGTTCGTTCCAACAAGTGATAAATATTATTTATAAAACTGTTTGAGCTTGTAATCTGACACATATTTTCTTGCTACGGGAGATCAGCATTAATTTTCAGTGGGACAACTAATTTTGTGCTAAAGTTCTTTATTAACATGCAATAGATTTCTCAGAAATGAAAAAAAGCGCATTTAAAATGCAGGCAGAATCTGCCTCATAAAATCTAGGTCGTATCATGTGTCACTGCGCAAAATGAAATTAAAGCTTTCAAACTACCATCTAAGTAATGAAATTCTCCCAATAGAAAACTGTTAATGTCAGGAGGCTCCAACACAGTGATGATAAAAGCTGTGTTTCTTCAAAATCATTGGAAATTAGACACTTCAGCATTTAATTACAACATGGAAGGCTTATCACGAAACATGTTTAGTTTTCCCAGTTTTCCTTCAAATTAACTTCATGCTTTGGCCTATTTTTTGCAATGTATTTCATTTTCATTTCCTGTTATTAAAAGTACTTTCAGTATTATCTTTGATATTTAAACTATGGAAAAAATGAGGTACTACAGTTTTAAATTTACCACAACTCAATGGGGTACTCAAGTCTCCTTACTGAAATCCAGATCATCATCAATTTCTTGTAGAAACACTCACCTTCGCCGGTCTTCTTGTTATATGGAACCAATGAAAATGACAATACCTTTTTTTTAAATGGTTCAACATCTTAATGGAGAGTTTTAAAATATACTTCTATTCTCAAATTCTTACATTAGGTGAAACTTTTTCCCACATGTATGGTCAACTGAGTTGAGATCGTATTAACATATTTCGCCTTGAAGATATTACTATGTGTGCGAGTCTGAATTTGATCTAATCACTGAGGTATTCGTGAGTCCATACTTTTACTGATTACACCACAGAGACTCAACTCAAGAATACGTGTAGAAAAATTCATCTCACGTTTAACATTGCACAATGTGGCCATTCTAGTCTTTCGTATAAGTTCAACTTTTTGCATGATTGCCAACATAATTTTCACAAAGTGGCACTTTGTGATGGTCCTTTTGAACCAATTTGAAATCAACACACAGAGATATTTAGGGATTGCCTACCAAATGCTTTAGGATGAAAATAATAATTGCTTTAAACTAAATGTCAAAAAAAAAAGACTTTCTCTTAGGCACTGGAATCTGGCGCTCCAGAAGTAATCATTTCTCAGGAGCACCGCTCCTAACTTTGTAGAAAGTTGAAGGGCACCGCTCCTAATCTCGTAAAAAATTGTGGAAAAGATCGTTGTCCTAACTAGAAAGTAGGTGACGTTCTTTTGTTCGTGGCGCTCTTTCCCCTTACATTTCAGTGTAATTCAAAATTATAACAAATGTTCGAGATGTAGAAACTTAATCAGTAACGAAACCCTTTGGTGGGTCACCAATTCAAAAAGGTTCGAGATGTAGAAACTAACTGATTAATATTCACAAAGGACAAAAATGTTGACATTTGCCATCAATACTCGGCCACATATTATTAAATACATTAAAATATAATATACTCAAATATTGTAAACCCAGGCATGACTGCTAAGGACAGAATTTTAACACTGTCCTCACGATTAAGAACAAAAGACAACCTTTCGTATGTCAATATCTGAACATGTTTCAGTTTCAGCTTCGCAGACGCATTTCATTTTAATGAGTTGCTGCTTAAATGCTCACAAATGAACAATCAACCAAAATTCCTCAGGCAACATTCACAAAGTGCGATTACGACCCTGATTTCTTCATCTCAACTAATGGACTGCATAGGATTTCGTATCAATATCGCAAACGCATCATGTGAACACTTCCGATAGAACCTATTTATTACGATAAAAAAATCACCACCGCAATCGCAAAAGGCCCACAAATTGATCGCAAAAGTGTAAATGGTAAATATACACATTTGCATGAATTAAACATAGGGTGCAATATATAGGACGATTAATGTAAACTTAAAACAAATTTAAACATATCGCTGATCAAACTGAGAATCATAAAGCTCATTGATTACCTGTTGTGAAGCCTCTTTGAACAAGTTTGTTCTCAGATTCAGGCTGAAACCGTCAAAATCTAAATTAGGAATAATTCGCTTTAATATTCCCATTGGTCCCAGGCTTTTTTTAGCTTCTGCAACATTTTATATATCTCTCCATCAATGCTTCAACTCAAGCAGAAAGAGAAGGGTGACTCGAAGTCATCCACGCGTGTCGTGACTTTCAGATACTATTTTTTCGGAGCATCAGCGGTCAATTACCCGGGCATTTGACCACTTGCTTACTTACAATACAACTTTGACAAAAAGGTTTAAGCTCAGTGGATGTCAAAGCGATATTGTGAATGACCTTTCCACGGTAATTCCCCTTTTCTTCAATTTATTTCAGACAACCTGAATTTTCTTCAAATAATGTCAAGCATTGAGTTCACGTGAACTTGAAAAAATACGTCTAGTGGACGTCAGCTAATTTCACTTTCGCTTAATGTGCATCTGTTGGGACTATGAAAACTGTGACTAAGAGAGCAACCCACAGACAATGCCCAAGTCAAATGAGCCCAAAACGAATTGTCATTTTGAAAAAATTCAAGATGATGGATGCATTTGGAAATTTGAACGTTTTATCGATCGTTTAGAGATTTAAAATACACTGATTGCAAGGAAACACCAAGACATTTCTTGTCAAGGAGAGGAAGTGCCAGATCCAATGCACTCTGTCTCTGAGAGAATTTCATTTCCTTTTGTCATCAAACAAATGAAGCTATTCAAATGCAGTCCACAGCAGGCTGACAGCCAATACCCCAGCTTTCTACCATGCTACGTTATGTCTAATGGACAGGATAGAAGAACACTTTTAATGTGGTTGTAAATTTACCGCCTCCTGAAGCATCTTTTCCATTCATCTTAACACTCGCATTGATCGCCATGGCGACGGACCATGTTACGTAATAAAACGAGTTGCAGCTTCCGAGTGAAGAATCCGACAAGTCCCCGGGTCCCAAGTTACATAAGGAGGTAATGAAAATTAATCAAAACATTCACATTGTTTTTCCATTCGAAAATAGTTCCCTGGGGAATTACAATGCAAGATCGGACGTACAATACATTTTCAAAAGTTGCCAGAAAATTCGGACATATTTTTCATTTTATTGCACGATGATTGCATTGATTTGTCCGAAAACGAAATAGATAGGAGATTTATTACCGTATAAGCTTCAAATCAGCTTTAAAATCAATCTCTTACATCTCTATCTCGGAAGAAAGGGCGTCTTAATACTAGTTAAAAGACAACAGAAATGCAAGACTAACTTTGAAACACCAGCCAAAAAACCTATGGAATTTGAGATAAAATCCAGGATTCAAGCAATAAAGCGAGTCTATGAGTCGTTAATTAGACTAAAATAAAAAGAGATTGAGAAGAAATCTAAGCACATATTGTTGTCTTTCCAAGCTCACTTCACAGACATTGTAATATTTTCATAGACCTATTGTAGTTTAGTTAGATTACAGAACGTATACTGCTCATCTTGAAACTTACTCCTAATTCAACTAAATCGAGTCAATTTAGTTGGCTAGTTAGGTAAATAAAGCCAATTGAGTTGACAAACAGTTTAAATTTGAAGAACAAATTCATACATTCACTTAATGTAAAATTTGACCAATCGAAAATTGTTCCATGCTGCAACCGTTTTTGCAAATTTCCAGTGCAGATTATTTTTTAAAGCAGATTGCATGGACAGGTGAAAATACAGTGATTCTCCTTTTGTGGAAGATGGTTTAATTATGCAATATTTTCCAGTCTGTATCAATGTATTAATTACGTATCCCGAAAAAATGGCAAAGAAAACATCGAAGACATTTTCATTAATTGCTCGAGTTGCAAAAATTAATGGCCAAGATGGATCATTCGGAACAAGAATAAATCTGTTGTCACCAAAGACAAATAGAGTTAGATAGACGCTGCTTTCACTCTCGCTTGCACTACAGTTTGGTTAACATGTTTAATTAGCATTTTGGAACAGATCATCGCCGCTGAGGACAGATGCGCCTTTAATAGGGTTTGTTATTATTTTCCCAGTAATGAGATGGATCATAAATATGTTAATCTACATTCTAAGATAGCGTTGTTAGATGTTCGTGTCTCACAAACGAGCTCAGAGTGTCATCCTTACAAACCAATTCAAAGCTGAATTGATCCTCTTCCCCAGAAAAGGCTTTTTAGTCTTTGTTCTCTGCAGTGCACGACAACTGGTTTCTATCTATCACATCTCGGTTTTATCACAGACTTTACAAAAACAGTGATGTTCTGCTGCTTTTTATCTTTTGGTAAAATAACTTTGTGAGGCAATATTTAGATTAGTATATATTTATACTCACATCAAGGCTAAACCACATTGAATCACACCCAAACCTGGTGGAAAATCCTTTTGTGGATTAATAAAAAAAAGCCCGAGACATATGTCTAATTTTAGATTACAGTGAGAGATTATGCCAAGTAAAGTTGTCTTGAAGGTTGTTATTCCTGATCAAACCTTGGTTTAAAAACGAGTTCTTTTCTCTTGAGAAGAGATATTTTAAGCACGAGACTCCATACATAGCGTGATACACACCCAATTTAATTGACAGTTAGGTGAATATATATGTGAATCTACCCTGAATCCCCAGGCATTTCCAGCAGACTTCATGAAGTCTGTTGTGTGTGTGTGGTGTAATTCAGAGGCTGTGAATCCAATAAGATGCCAAGAGCCTAAAATAGACAAAATAGATCCCCTCCAAAATCAATGTAGGAGTACTTGCCTTATTTCACTCAGATGTTAGTGTAAAATCCTTCTGGTTGAATATCCCATCTGCTATATCACAGAAGCATTGAAGCGCAGCAAGTAATAGGAGATACTGCATGGAAGTGTAGGAGACAGAGTGCGAAGTAAAATACCAAAAAGCCAGTCTCAAAATAAAAATTAAAATGAATGAATGAATGAAGAGTAGATGTGCAGGCTACCAGATATGGTGGTCCCCTGCAGCCTGTCAGCTTATGCCTGCAACAGCTTCACACACAAGTTCCCTTCTTTTGCAAAAGGAGGAGGACCCCCAGCTGCTGCAGCTGCTGACACTTGGAATACCAATACCGTAGATGTGTTCTTGTTCCATTGCTCACATCATTGGAAGTACAATGATGGGCAAATGCTGCTGTAACCATTGCGACCACAGAGGAAATAAGTGCAAAATGGTAACACGGGGTGAAAGGTTCCCAACTCCTTACCATGACACATCCTCCTCCAACATCCTTTTCAGAAACATTATTATCCAAAACTAGGTTCAATAAAGCAATAAGAACACTGTCTCGTGACAAATTTTGATAAACATTTCACCACTCAAAACTTGTTAAGAAATGTTGAAAAGGTTTGTCGACTTAGAAACTAATATAGAGATTCTGAGAGACCGGTTCTTAAAGGCTCATGAGCAGAACCATTCAATTAAACCGTTAGTAGACGACTTTAAAATGAACTCCAACTTCTAACCTAAAGTTGCCAGATCTGCCAGTTCTGCTAAGGTTGAGGACGAAAAACACGACTAATGTACTTTCAGAGAGAAGGCTTTTCAGAATTCATTGAACATTTATCCTACACAAAATCGCTTGTCTGGTTCTATGCCTACGTCAGCAAATCCAGACAACGACAGTAAGTTGTGCGGTTAAATAGATTACTGCAGTTTGCTCTCTGAGCTCCAGGGAACAATGTCCAGATAGATCGACGACGACATCATTCATTGCCAGCCACCTATGTGGTGGTTGTGTATAATGAAGGGTCGCATTCCTATGGGACATTGAATGGCTCTAGTGCCTGGCAAATAGACAGATGTCGGGCTGAAGAGACTGGACTGCCAAGGAATTAGCCTGTCAACCAGTCACTGCAGCTCTCATGATGCATGATAGTAGGTTCTCAGCTGTGCTGCTGTCGGACAATGATTAGTGTGATGTCTCTGACTAACTGTTCACTATTTGTCCAAACTATCCAATAAAGTACTTTGAATACATTTGCTTAATATTTTATTAAAATGGTGTTTTTTCGCTCATGTCAAATAAAATAGGTGAAATACCTGCCTTCATTTAGACCATAAGGCCAGGCACATATTATTTGTATGGATTCGCTATTATTCTTTGTGAACGAAATGTCACAGTGAATTTGATTCAACAAATTTAGGTAAAAAGGTCAATGTATGATGAGGGTCAAAAATATTCTCAAAATTCAATGATAGCTTCATGACGACCGGTTTCATTGGTGTCAACAATTTGGGGCAAATTAGTTTCATTTTTGGCACTTTTTGATTGGTGGCAAGGACACGTGGTAAAGGTGCAGAGGAAGTATTTTTAAGTTCAGGAAGATTATAATTACTGTTGGTGGATTGTAGGGACCCACACATCAATGTTTAAGTGCAAAATGGTCATCAGGCCTCAGTGTTGTCCCTGCCTCAATTTTGATTAACAGTAGTGGATACCCATACACATCACTATTATGTACAAAAGGTCACCAGTTAATAAAGGTGGTGGGGACCCACACAATAATGTTTGAGTACAAAAAGGTCACCATGTCTCACTGTTATCTTAAATTCTGTGGTATCTTTATATATGTACCAATCAATCACACTGGTGGCTAAAATATCCAAAACTACGTCGATAACTACTGTTGAAAATGCATCCACATCTTGTTTACAAAGTGTACAACGAAATATAAAAACGTAATGAAATTCCAATTACTTTGAATTAGTTGTGACATATCTCCTCAAGTGCAAAAAGGTAACCATGCCTGAAAGTGATGGGTGTGACACTGGGGCGTGGCCACGAGTCATCTGAGTGTTGTTTTACACTGCCTGACATTAAATTTAAAGACAAAAAACTATTTTAATGTGTGAAGAAAATGTTACTCTCTTACCTCCAGATATAATATTTCCGATGCGTTCTGGTGATGTCTACCTATAGCAACAGTAAACAAAAAAGTCGGTCAGAACTTTGCTTCATTTTTTCAGTCCCCCGTGTTTCCTTAAGAAGCTGTTTACTGTTCAATGGTTTTTCGTTGCGAAAACAGCCTGATAGTTTTTTTGCTGCATCTGGTGCTTTAAGATTACATTTTTAGATGTTTTGATAACTATTGAAATTGTAAACAGATATTTATCTACATTGCAACCAGATATTTAGGTAACGAGCAAGCAAGAGAATGCCATTTACATACCTGATGTTTTACGATTATATTTAAATTTTAATTGATCCCGAGTACAGACCAATGTGACCTAAAAGGGGAAACAGGCATTAACTTGGCAAAAGTCTGTGAATGATCCACCCAGTCCTCTTCCCACACAACAAAAATTTTGCAGTTGGCTGGTGGACTGGTGGACGGAAGTTGGAAAAAAAATGTAATCAGCATTGCACGCTATTTTTCTCCCATACAAATGTGCGGAATAAGTTTCCTTGAACTTTCAAAGTAAACTTTGTTAAATTTAATATATTTTATTGAAATGGAATTCAATAAAAATAAAAGAAGTTCAAACACTAATGAGGTTTTGTCTAAATCTGCGAGATGAAGCGACGAGCGAGAGAACTTCTCCAGGGCATCGTTTTCCATGCACCATAGAAATTGGTACCGTACGCTCCACCTCTTTGTATTCTAGTAACAACATTACTCCACACATATTTATAAGAAAATGATTTTTAAAAAAATAGATTTATACCTTTCACGCACAGTCAGGCCAAGGGATAGGCAGGTGTTTCATCAATCAATCATCCGAGATCTGTGGCATGCATTTAACAGGGATTTTCTTTGTGTTGACGTTATAAAAATAACGATTGGCTTTTTGTCATGAAGAAGGTTCAGTCTGTATGATTGGGGTCTTCCACTCGCTTAACATATTGTCTGTAAATTTTCTTTATCAGTTCCTCACTATTTTCACTGCTCCTTGTACAATCCATGACGTTTGTTTTCACGTGCTTTATTCGTCTTGATGGACAAAGCTGTCACAGCCGCAGGCCAAACACCTGCTCTTTCTGCAAAGGAAGCAATACCTCGTGGCTACTGTACATTAGTGTAGATACTAACAGGTGTTCACCAGTATCTCGCATTTGTAGTGTTACAAGAAAGAATATTCAAATATTATTATTACAGAACTGTACTTTGAATATTCCAGCTATCATCTCAAATGAACATTTCTTAAAAATTTGGGCTGGCAAGTAATTCACTTTCTTCACCAGCACACAAAGTTTTCATTGTTGGCACAGTGTACAACTTTCAATAAAATTAATTAGAAGTGAAGTAGATACTCCCTCTGTGCAGCCTTTTCGCATGAATCACAATGAGCTTGATTACTCTTGTAACTATAAAACATTCTTTCCCTTCGACTACTTTTTCCAGTGCAGTGATTTCCTGGTGCTTAGACTGACCCCTATGTTGGTGCACCTTGTTAAGCCCAAGGTCACAGCCATTGAAGGCCATTGCAATTGACCTTCAAGGTCAAGGCTCTTCTGTGATCACCTCAATGAATTTCATTACCTGGTCCCTCAAGGACACATTCTTGAATAAGGTTACATCATCTGGTGTTATTCAACCCAAGCTGGAGTGGACGAATGGTTAAGAGTGCTGAGCTGCAGCATGCTCTGTAGCTCTTGGATTCAAACCCCCACCTATGCTTGTAGATACATGATCTGCAAGTATGTGGATCAAGAAGGCTTGGCTGCTATGCTGGTAACCAAGGGGTCAGGAGATATAAACCAGAGGTGAATCTGAGGAATTCATTGCACACAGGTGAGGAAGCATGCAAGTGAGGGATTCACCCTGGCTTTGAAACACAGGACAGATGTCACCAAAAGTCCAAAATCATTGGCCCCACGAAAAGGACGTATGTCCTCCAAAAAGTTTTTAATATATCTTGTATTATTCACTTGATAATCAGATCACTCGTGGTGTGAATGTATCTTCTATTCATGGTTACAATAAACATTCTCCTGGAAGCTAAAGGATACTGAAGTGGTGTACGCCCTGTGCTTTACTCCAAAATATATATAGCATATATAGCATGGGTTTTCAGTAAAACCATAGGGCCATCAAAGTAACCATTACACTGTCAAGTTCTTTGACAAACTTCTCAGACAACCAGGTGTGATTTACTTTTTTCAATGAAGTGTGTCAAAACTAACTTAATTTGATCCTTTAGGCCCAAAAGCACACTTCTCCCCTAGAGTAGGCTGCAACTATGAAGCGCTGACTATTCTGTGGTGACACATGTAAACACTAGATATATCCTGCTCTTCCCTCGCAATATTTCTCTATATTGTGATCCCATTGTATTTTACCATCATTCTCAACGGGCCCAGCCATTCATTTTTCTTATCCAACGCTTTTTCCTAACAATCAGTGATAGAATCTAACAACATGTTAATTGATATTGACCTTATCAATCTAAATAATCTTTTATTTACTTGTTGTCTTTCGAATGGATTTCGATAAGATTAGGTGGTCCTGCCCATGGAATAGTGACCAAAACTGAACACAAAACTCTGCCAGGGAGTGGTGGGGTCCAGGAGTGGTGGGGGGTAGGGGGTAGGGTGGTCTAGGGGTGGTGGGATAGGGGGGTCTAGGGGTGCTGAGGGTCAAGGGGGTGGTGGGGGTCTAGGGGTAGTGGGTTCAAGGAGTAGGGGGGTCTAGAGGTGG
>JBCAUG010097738.1:0-21870 GCA_038406175.1 Haplosyllis leylae | reverse complement strand
ACCTGGGCTGAATACCCTCCTGGCTGTGGGACTGAATACCCCCCAGCTGTAGGACTGAGTACCCCACCCCTGGCTGTGGGACTGAGTACCCCCCCAGCTGTGGGACTGAGTACCCCCTGGCTGCAGGCCTGAGTACCCCCCCTGGCCAGACCCCACAGACCCCCTGGCTATGTGTATGATCTGAGAACTTCCCCCCCCCCCCCTGTGAACTGACAAACAAACTGAAAATATTATCTTCCCCATCCTTCGGTTGCGGGCGGTAATTATCATAGGGAATCGTTTTTTTTTTGGAGTATATATGTGTCACGGTTGAACCGGTTTAAGGTGCGTCCCCATCACCTTTTTGCACTTAACCGGCCAAGCCTCTCTCTTGCAAAGAGAGGGGAATAGCCGATTAGGCTTAACTCGGGTGGCTACGGCCTTGCTGTAGCCGCCATCATGGTCTGCATGTGCGTGAGTAATTAATACTCACGCATGCGCAGCCGGTGTCCAATCTGGCCATGCCCCCTTCCAAATGGTATAAATACTCGAACTCACGGAGTTCAGGGTTCTCTCCCCGGGATAAGGACTTAGATTCGAATCCGTTGCTTTGGTCTTAGTCTAGACTTGTCGGTGGCCCGCCGACTCGTCCCCACCAGAGCACCTTGACTGGCTATACCGGGATACCGGCCTCTGGCTCCAGCCGGAGTTCTCTGTGTTCTAAATAGTAATTTATCTAGTTGAGTTATTCCTTAGCCGGTAGTTGGGCCTCACCGGCAAGGCCCTTAAGTAAGATAGTTAAGTATTAGTCCAGCACCCTAAGCACACAATGGTATGCCAGCGTATGTGATTAAACGGGACAAGGACCGCCGTACGGAGGACTGGAGTAGTGCCCGCCCTCTTAAGTCGCGTCAGAGAGTTCTACAGCCGGTGGCATCCCTGCCGCTGACACCAGAGGATAGTAGCAACATCTTAGCCGACCACCCATCGGAAAAACCGCGACATATGTGACATATAGTTTTCAAGTATAAAAAGGATGCAGCATCTTCTTCCAAATTATTGATGTCCGTCAAAGATGAAGGAAATAAGTGATTGGCAGATATATGTAATTTGAAAAATTCTATTAAATTATATCAACATGTGAATTACAATTAAAAGAGATCAGTGTTCTAAATTTTGTTTCTGAAATGCCTTTCTACGTTTAAAAATGTTTGCAATTTATCATCATCATTCCAAGTTTAAGAAATATAACTGATTTCTGAAGCAATTTATGGACATCTCTGTAAAGTGTTGTTGAAAATGCTAAAAGTTTAAAATGATAGCATCTGACAAAAAAAAAACTGCAATGTTTTCGAACAAATTAAATATTTTTGTAATGTAATGTAAAGTGTTCTCTGACTGGATCATTCATGGAGTGTACATTTTATTTTGGAAAAGACTGATCTCTAATTTGTCATTGCAGATATAATTCTCCGAATAAAGTGACTTCGACATTGAAACATCTGATTTCCGAGTGCGCACGAGATCTAATAGTTGATAAACTCTCTGAAATTCAAGCGAGCTAGTCTTGTTCAAGTAGACCTCACACGCTGTCGGGATGTAGGCTTATCAACCAGGCACAAGTTGTACCATCTTTTCAACGAGGAGGTTAAGCACAATCATCAAGCCTCTTTTGCATCAAATCAGGGTTATGATTGCATTAGATCATAAGCAATTTGTACCAAATTGGCATTAAAGGTGTTGTGGAACTATTGAAGGATAGTTTGTCTGTGCCTGTGAACAGTATTAGGGAGTTTGCATGGCTGCCTCCACCATCTATTGTACATCTTGGGAAGCATTGATGGGTCAGACCCATGTCATCTACGTCCGACTATGAATGTAATCAGTTTGTAATGACCTGCCTTCAAATTGTTCTGGGACTTCATCGATACGGCCAATTTTCTCATGATTGCGTTCCAAAACCGTTTAAAGCAGTTTGTAGTGGGGCTGTTGAACTTGTTAGCCTGCACATTGGTGCGATTTGAAGATAATTTCTGCAGAACATTTTCAGAACAAGTTTGCAATAAAATTAGTCCACAAACCTTTTGTGTGCGAAATGTGTTATAACCAGTATGCTGATTACAAACTTAAAAGTGACAAGTATTATTTCATTTGTTCTTCTTTAATGACCAATATGGTCAAACAGGGATTCTTACAAGGTGTACAAATTGTGAATTAAAACAGAAATTGACTATTTTAAGCTTATAACGCAATTTAATAGATCTTCAGAGTTACAAGGAATGCTACTCTCAGGGTGGAACAACTTGAAGAACAAGTTCCCAATCTGGATGCTTCATCATTTGTGTGAATCATTTTGCTTTGTACTAATGAGTTCGGTGAAATGTGGACAATCTAATTAGATCTTGTGTTATGGACAATCAAGCCAGATGAGCACTAACGATATTGAGAGGTGCAAGCAATGAGTTGATGGTGCTAGAAACAAGCATAAGTGAAGCCAAGATGGGATGGAGTACCCATGGCAAATCACCACCAATTCAATTGGTATAACTCGGTTTACTTCTTCAGCATGCTTCACTGTTTTCAGCGTGATTAGTATAAATACAATTTAACCTGTCGCCAAAGTTACAATTGGACGAAAGATCTGGACTTCTAGCTAGTTATCGTGGAACTTGTTAGTCACAGTGTCCGGCAAATTATATTTGGACTTCGTTATTTGGTGGTTATAGTTGAAGCCTAAACGCTGGTTCATCTTGTAATTTCTATGTCAATAACTTATCGACTGCGGGAAAGGAGGCCTGGGTTTTGCGAGTACGACTCGAAATCAGTGTATTCACAATTGAACAAAGAATTGCACTA
Source organism: Haplosyllis leylae (assembly GCA_038406175.1). NCBI lineage: Eukaryota > Metazoa > Annelida > Polychaeta > Phyllodocida > Syllidae > Haplosyllis > Haplosyllis leylae. The sequence goes on along the minus strand of JBCAUG010097738.1, from coordinate 19,035 downwards.
AAATGTACTTTTATTAACAACAAAACTATAAGCACCAATTTGGTTTGGTGTATATATTGTACAAATGGTTCACACAGTATGTGTGACCCAGAGCACTAGAGACTACGAATACATTTAAAAAGAATATAGGCTGTATAATAGTTGACCAGAATAAAATAAAAGTTTGCGTTACTAAAATTCTACATTCATTACATTCATACAACTTTGAGATCTGTCAAGTATTCTGTAACTGACTAAGAATATTTCACAGTGATTTCTGTACAGAATTCAGACTACACGTTCAGTTTTCGTCCGACAAACACCCTCCGTCTTCGTGCTTCAAAAGTAGAGACATGCGAGAAAATGTCTTTGCACAGGTTTTACAATTGTATTTCTTGATTTCTGAGTGTGTTTGCAGATGGGCACGCAAATTAGAACGATCAGCAAATGCTCTACCACAGTGAGCACATTGGAAGGGTTTTTCACCTGTATGTGTGCGAATGTGTCCCTGGAGCAACCAAGGCCGTGAGAAAGCTTTACCACACAGAGGGCACTTACAGGGGAGAGTGTGTGTCCGAATATGCATTTTTAAAGCACCAAGTGACACATAAGTTTTGTCACAATGCTTGCAGCTAAATTCCTTCTTGACTGTTGAAGAACAATGAAATTGTTTGTGCTTTGAGAGTCCACTGAAAGTTGCATAACTTTTTCCACACGACTCGCAAGCAAATCTCGGAGCCTCTCCACTTTTGAGTGGTTTCGTTTTCATCATGGCAGCGTCCATAACTACTGGTTTGATAGGAGTTGTCGATTCAATGGCGACATTGTCTATGTTTCTGTTGTTTTCACTTCCCGAGTCGGAAGAAATCGGACTCAAACGATCATACATCGTGGCACTGGTTCGTGAACTGGAGAGATCTGGACTTCTGCGAGCATCGTAGTTCACTCTAACTCCAGAAACTTTGTCTGAGACTGGACTAGGACGCGGACTAGGAATCTCCGAGTAGGAACGGAAGGTACTCTTTGGTGAATTGCAGCTATTTAGGTAGTCTGTGTTGCGAGGTGATGGAGCTGGGGAAGAATATGCCATGGCACTAAATGGACTAGACAAAGTGGTTAAGTGTCCCCTGTACTGCAGATTTTGTCCCTCGTAGTAATTCACGGTATTGTATGGATAAGGCAGTCGACTTGACCAGATTTCAGTATCTTTCCTTTCTCTCAAAGGAGAAAAGGCATTGTCCACACCAGCTGCGGACTGAGGTGTTGCACTGGCCTGTGGGATCCTGGAGTACCCAACATGAGCCTGCTCCGGTGACTTGTACATGTAGTCTTCTACTGGTCTTGCTCCCAGGGGCATCACTGCCCGAGGAACTTCTGGTCTGTTTTGCAAGAGATCACAAAGTCTTCCAGCCTCCGGTGACGTATCTGCAAGCATAAAATATTCAAAATAAGTAAAGAAATTAAAATAAAGTACCGTGTGGATGTCTTCTCTAAAAAGAAGGGTTATTTCTTGCATATCTAATGAAATTAATTGCAGCTAATTGTTCCTTCAAAGAGCAAAAACTTCAAAGGTAACTTCTCGTTAGAAGTGTGAAATGTAAATTTTTGGTCAACAATTGTTAATAAAACAAAAGTTCCCACGCAAAAACATTTTTGCCACAAAGAAATGTATTTTCATAAAGCTTCACTTCGCAGAATAAAAATCGTGACTTAGTCAGAAGACAGGTGCAAGGATAAGAACAATGACATTTTCCAATAAAAAGGGGTGAAAAGGGACACCCTGATATTAACAATAGAGGGATACCAATAGATTAAAAATCTCAGCTTGAACAAAGCTCTGATGACAATGGTCATTGCTGAGCCATGTGCTTTGCGATCAATGGGGTGGAACGGCTCAACAGATGGACACCTGGCTCTGTCAGCTCGAGATTAAACAACGAACAAGAGATGCAGACTGGAGGCAGGTGAAAAATAGGGCGCCCTTCCCCTCAGTTCAACACCAAAAATTATTCTTGGTTGAGATTTTCTTTTTGCACGCAGATGATTTTAAGATTACGTTTCAGATTAAAACAAAATTCCAGATCCTTTTATATTACATGACTCTGTTACTCACATTCTGGACCATGAGTACTATTCATAGGTTAATTAGATCTATTTGCTGAATATTGTTCTATTAAATAAACTTACATCTAAGAGTTCCTGCATAGCCAACATAAGGTGCTGGAGACGACGGACTTGGTGGAACGTTTTCAGCATCTGATCCTAAATCATCTGGCTGGATCATCCTCCTCTTCACAGGTGAGATCGGAGTTGGTCTCGCCACAGTTCTGGAGATCTTGACTGGAGACTCTGGATTAACTTCATGTCTCAGCGAATGGTGCTTCCGTTTCTGCTTCTTCTTGATTAGAAAAGACTTCGGCATGGTTCTGATTTGTTCCTTGGTCCAAAGAACTTATAAATGTGTGAATCTCGGTTGGAAATTGATAAAGTCCAAGAGGTGAGTGTAAGAATGCGTAGATCCACTGTTAAGTGTGAATACCTTCACTGGATGCAGAGGAATGATTCCAAGAGTTGGTTCCATCACATGTTATATTGGCACACACAGGCAGATGCACATGGGTTCACTCGCCCGCAAAATGCAGGTGCATGTAAATGATGCAAGCCTCTGAACCAATCATTGATGAACGTAGGTATCGTAAACCAATCAATGTGTTGGTACTATTCATAATCAACGTTCCACTAGAGTGGATACCACCACAAACTTCGGTAAAGAAGAACAGGTGGTTTTTTTTGATAAAGGAACGCTTAATGGGGGGAACATAATACACCCCTGGCACATGGCCCTGTATTTTATCATTTCAAGTGGAAAATAATCACTCAAGCAAAGATGCCCTATTCCTGGAAGTGACAAAAGATGCCTGGAAAATGTTTTTACTTCTCAGATTGAATGCTGAAGCAAAGGCCAATTCATGAAATCGCTTAACAATGGCAGGTGTCTTATCCCTCAAAGTGTGTCACTTTCTAATTCATTTATTTTCTGTAAACAGAACTTTGATGCCAACTGTACGCATCGCTTCATATCACCTGTTCCTTGGATGTAATGAAATGCGTGGGTTGTAATCTATGAATAATTGTGTACTTAAGTACGCAAAGCGTAAACCAAAACAAAGTTAATGTAAAGCTTTTTTTATTTTCATTTCAATGTTTTAGAAAGGATTAAAACGGTATCATTACTCATTGTCAGACAGTGATTTTGAAAAATTTCTGACACTTCTCCAATGAATAGCATTGTGTACCAGTCCACACAGAATTACATTACTTGCGAAATAATATCGCCACGGCAGCGTAGGCTAAACGTTAGATTCGATCACGACAAAAACATGTACCTGATGATAGTAGCGCAATATTTCACGTATTTCGTCATCTTTCTTTGTGTTCAGTGGATTCATGTCTCTCACCTGTTGGATTTGGATCAGACACAACTTTTCATCTTGACCCCAGAGGCAGGACAAGCTTATGTCATATCTTGACCTGTGCTGAATGAGACCAAAGTTTAGTATGATTCTAGATTGGATCAGGTATGCCCTGGGGGAAGTAGCTCAGTGCGTTCATTCAGTCGCTCAGTGAAGTCTACGAGACGAGGATCCATGCACGAGGCTTCAGGTCTCGGCGGATCACCTTTGATGATAACACAATGGGCAGCAACACCTCGGGTGTAGCAGAATATAATCATTGACCCGCTACCGTGTGTGCGGGATAATGAGATGATCCTCTGCCAAAGTAAATAACGGTAAACCACACGTCGAATACTATACAAGTGTGACAGGTGACATCAAGTGAGTCGGATTTTCCGGAGGTACTGATTGTACACTATATAATTAACAAAACATGCAATCTATATAATTTTTTAATAATAGTATTATTATACATAAACAAGTTTGGGGTACACTGAAAAAATGCCAGTAAATCCTGATGGAAGTTTTATAATGGGCGTCAGAATGATTTTTTGTTTGTCAAGGTGCACAAAAACTAGTATGTATAGATGTACATTTACTTACAAGGTACAGTAACAAAAGACAATATACAGTAACAATGAGATAGTTTAACGTATTTTCTATTTTTGTGATCTCTGAAGGCTGAAATTATTGTTCTTTCTATTTAATTTCTACTTATGTTGAACATGAAAATATGATTTCCTACACTATTGGAAACTGAAAAAAACTTCCACAGACACCCATCGTACCACTTCCGTCAGAATTTACTGGCATCCTCAAAACAACCCAAATTGTTTAAACTTGCTGTAGGTGAAGAAATACTTGTTTTGTGAACAGATGAACATTGAACTTATTTACGTGTCAACCTTTAATTCTTTGAACAGCAAGGTTTAAAAGAGTTAAATATATATGGAAAAACAAAAGAGTGAGTACAAAAAGTACAACCCAAGAATTTAATGAGTTCATTGTTATCTTCATCATGCAATAAATTCTTATCCTGATACAATGGACAAATGAAATAAAATCATCATTCCTACGTTCTGTTTTTTTATTCCGTAATGTCCCTGTGATACCCGTGCATATTGAAAAATTAATGACGATGGAAAAGAAAATTACCTTAATAAGAACAACCCTCAGCGCATAAATAGCTTCACAAAAGCTTATTTTGTTGAGATTCCGTGAATTAATATCTTCAGGTATTTTGAAGATTTAAATTCTTCATCCCTGGTTCATTGATGAAATGTCTGAGGCGGATCGAAGTAGTCATTCCAGGGTCAGACTCCTGGTCAGAATGCTCTTGTCTTATTGTTAGCCATCACATTAAGGACTCCCATCTTGGCCATTTCACAGATTATTCCATTTCACAGTCCCATTTCAGGTGACATTAATGGCAACCAAGTTTGAGTAATTAGATTTACCTTTTGTTTATGATACATAATTATCTGGTTTAATGCAATAAACCGTGGCAAGGAAGGTGTCCTGTTAGACGTGCGAGAAGTAAAATTGGAGCTGCCCAATTAATAAGAGACTGATCAACTAATGGTCAAGGCAACAAAGACTTTCTCCATTGAATGTGAACTTTCGGACCTCAAGGTCCTGCATCCAATTCACCTGCCCCAGTGGACCCCGTCCCCACCCTTTTGTCACACGTAGTAGTCCCACTGCTTGGCCTAATCATATCTACCTACTTTGGTCAGTATTTGGAATGACCTTCGGAGGAAAGTGACCACTCTTCTCATATTCACGTCAATATTAATTTTCTTGACACAGGTTCAAAATAAAGTCATAAGCTAAACGCATTACAAGTTCTCGATCCGGGCTGAACTCGTGTACGGTTTGCATCTCAGTGTTTGTTCGTTGACTGTGTTAGGTTGGCTTCGAGACCAGACAATATTTTGAAACAATGCTAAATTAATAAAGAATTCTTTAAAAAGTGATCGCACAGAATGACAGTTACCAACAAGGATTCTCATCTTCACACGGTATCCAGGGTCGATGGAACCGAATGACAACTGCAGACGGTTCATCTAAGTTGCACGCTGGAATTATCCCAAATAATATCTTTTCAAAATAAATACAATTGAATTCATTCTACCTCATCACTCTTTTCGCGTGATATCCAGACTCCGTTTAAATTAATGGTAGCTTAAGGCTGTTTGTGTACATGGATTATACAATAGGATTACACTAATCACATAAATCCACTGCATTCCTGCAAAGTTGCATAAGTTGCCGGATCGAATCAATTGTGTGGTTGATGCCCAGAGGTTACATTGCCTTTCACCTGTTGGATTTGGATCAGACACATTTCCTGTGTGGAACCCTTGAGGCGGGCAGGCTTATGTCATGTCTTGACCTCTTCTAAACAACACTACCAAAACCGGTAGCAAATGTGTGCCTAACATGGAGCCTTTGGCTATCTCGCAGTTAGCGAATTCCTCAGAGATGCCGCTAACCACTGCAAACGACTCTTGATGATCACAACACAATGGTTAAAAGCGTTGACCACCTCAGGTGCTGGAGATTATCAGATCCGTCGAAGAATGATAATCTCTTTGCCAAATCAAACAGAAAGATACATAACATGCGATTTCTGCCTGTCGAAATACATAATAGGAAGAGAAAATGCGGTATTTTCGACAACAGTAACAGAATGCCAATGAAATCCTGAACCATCCTTGATCCATCTTGGTTGCGTGGGTGTGTGACATAGTGTCTGTCAAAATTTTAAAATCAGGATTTTTGACAAATTAGTAAAAAGCTCATTTTGGCACAAAACATTATAATCTCATATCACCTGCTGTAATTATCCACCTTAACGTACCTATGAGTCCAACTATTGTAATACAATAATTGTCCAAATCTCATTTTGAGTTGAACGTTTTTGAGTTCGCTCATCCGGCCTGGTATCAAAGCAGACAGATGAATTCGGCAAAGGACGCGAATTCATAACCGGCAATTAAAATCGCCTTTCCACCTGTTACGGTAGCTTTCACCTGGCAGTGGAGGTTGATCCCGACAGACTTTCCAAGTTCAGTTTTTCTGATGCTCCGCATTTCAGTTACGACAGATGGAGAAAGCTAATTATGTCATTATGGCCAATTCAAAACAGTTCCAACGTAACGTTTAGTGGCCACTAGAAATATACTCAGTGAAAAATAGCCCAAAATAAGACTGTTTTGTATTACGTTATTTGTCACCTTACGAATGCTTTATGTGTTACTTGTAATGGAAGTACATTATGCATTTTTGAATGATTTAAAGTTGTTTTGTTGCTGGGTGGGTGGGGTTACAACGTGGTGAGCCACAGAAAGATAAATGATCACACATCAACCACAAATAAACAACATAAAAAGTGTATTGTTATCTTTTCTGAAACTCTTCATTTTGTCAAATCTCATTTTTTCATCAGACATTTCTGAAAATGTGCATGAAACTTTATTTTATGGTGATTAAAGTTTAGAGATATATGAGAATGCCTTTCAGTCGAAGGCGTACCATCCTCATAACACAGAGCACAAAAACATTTGCAAATAGACAGAAAATTGTTTTTCCTTTTATTTGACCTTAGTACTGTGTAACCTTGACCTTAACCTTAACTTTTACATGACCTTGACCTTTTAAGTAAGTTTTAGTGGCATACAAGCATTCAGCAGTAACAGTTAGGTAAAAATATGTAACTTTTTCATTTAACCTTGACCTTAACCCAATGACCTTGATACTCAAATTTGAGCTAGATATGGTCAAGATGTATATCTATGTACTAAAAATGAAGTTCCTAGCTTTAACAGTTGAAAGCTATAGCCTGAAGAGACAGACACACAGACCCGACTGAAATTATTACCTATCGGAACATGCGGATGGTAAAAATTTAGATAATTTTAAAATAACTAGCTTTTTCGAAATACTTTTTGAAATACCCATTACAACACAAAATATAAATGGTTTTCAATGATTTTACAAGAAGGATGGAAAAGTGAAATTTAGTGAATTGAAGAATTAACATAGCAGCCGTACAGTCATACTTTTAGAAAAAATAACAATGGACTCTTTATGTAATTTATTTATTTGTGTTTAATTAAAGGTTGAACTGCAATCAGTATCAACCTGATACATCTCTTGGTGACTGAGTTGGCAGACTATGAGCGAATGACCAGGAATCGAAATCCAGTGCCGGTCTCCTATCTCTGATTGAAAAGTAAGTGGGAAAGGTAATCAGCCTGCCATACTGCGAAAAAATCCAGTAAACAGATATCACACAATTAGTCGCACACAGGTAATGAAGTGTGTAAGTGATATGATCCATCCTGACTTTGAAAGTCGTGCATGGCAGACATCACCAGTGGTCCGTCAGTGGTTACAAAAAGGGACTTATGTCCTCTAAATTATTCTAAAACGCTTTTAACATGTGAATGAAGCGTTTGCTGGGAGACTGAAATGAATGGTACGAAAGTGAAAGAAGAAATAAGTGTTTGGCGCTAAGTAAAACTTTAAAGTTAACTGGTGGTTTAGCACCTGCTGCAGATGCCCTTGGATGTGATGAAAACGACTTGTACGGTGTGTGGGGATTTGTTCTGGATTAGATCCTGAGATATCAGAAATGACAAGCGAAGTGCAGACCGAGTGAATGGCTTAGTTGGGTGTTACTCTGGGAATGGGATCCGTAGCAGACGGATATATTTGGTCATTGGCACCTGTGGTCACTATCAGATCGAGGTGTTTCTCTAATTACACTCTGGAATCATGTCCAAATCGCTTTCAATACCCCTGCCTCCGATGTGGGAGGTCCATTTTCTATATGTTTTGGTTCCAGCATTCAACAATAATAAAATGTGGTGGTCTCTTTCTTATTGCAACGTTTTTGGTTTTGATGGCTTTGCTTAGAGTCAGCTTAGTGATTGAAAGAGGGGGCAGGGAGGATTTGGGGAATATGACTTGGCACTTTTATGACAAGTAGGCCTACTTTAAGCTGCAGTTAATGGTGGGAACTTGTTTACACAGAATGCCATCATGACATCATTTTATGTGCCAGCATTGCTTTCAGGAGAAAGATGCAACGTCATATTGGAAGTGACTTTTCATTGCATGCAAAATTACAACTTGTAACTGTTGTTCTCAGAGAGACAAATGGTAAACCAATGTCGATTACATTTGTTGTGAACAATTAGCTCTGAAAGATATTAATTACACGTAAACTTCCAAAAGGGCAATATCTATTACAGAACCGAAATTGTGTATTTTTGTTAAAGCTGTACTTGAAAATGGTGAGGTAAATCAAGCCTTCCCTGTAACCTTTCACTGTGTCGGACCTTCCATTGCAGTTACACTGTAATTTGACTAATGCAAAACAAATTTTGTAAATAAGTTGCCTCACTTTATTATTATAAAATTTCAACCGTCAGAAAAAAAGGGATACAACTGAACAGAAATAGATCTAATTTTGAATTTGAAAACAATTAGTTTGACAATGAAAAAGCATTGTTTGATATTGCTTATTTATTTCATGTCGCAGCAGATCTGTTGTTGGATCAATAGAAGCGTAGATATCACATAAAGCCTGTGCCCTTAATAGGAATTTCTTCAATTCACGGCCTTATTTCTATGTAAATGATGTCATTAAGAGTACCAAGTGTCATATGCTCAGCACTGTGCATCTGATACGAAGCGAAGGGTAATCAGCTAATCTTTAGGCCACCTGCCGCTTTGACTGCCGCGCAAACTCGCATCAAGTGCGACCTGTTTCTCCTTCATCGACCAACCTATGCATTTTGATTTGCCATATTAGGAATGAATAATATATTTAAGTCAACGAAGGTGTGAACAAATCACATCATAATACAGGATTGTCATTTCCACTAGGGTTCCACTAATCCCGTACTGACATGAATAATCAGAGCGATTCCTGACACCAGCAGAATCATTTATTCACAGTGTCATTTCACTGCGAAAATTCTGACCGTTGTATGTCAGAAAATGATCTGATCAGCCAAAACAGCACTGCATAACAATTGCATAATAATTCAAAAGCCACCTTCTTTATTTGTTTTTCTTTACCACAAGAATCATTGCAGCATTCCGAAAACAGGGGGCACCACATAAAAGCGTGATAGATTTATTTTTGTGCTGACATCTATCATCAGGGATAATTGTAATATCTTTTTGGAGTTGAAAAGATAATTAATTCATCGCATTGTAACAGGAAGGCGCATTACATTTCAGCATAGCATCACGCTTGGTGAAGGTTCGCGTGACCTCAATGGTTTTAGGTGCGACACCAACTATCAAAGAACCCACACTTAAATGCTTGTGCATTTACAAAAATAAAACGGTTCAACTGGGGTGACAGCATGCACGACAATAGAGTATGAGCACGCGGCTCTGTCAGATTAGCTGGATGACACAATGCCTGGCGTCATTGTTCTTGTACCGTCACAGAGGCAGGTGGATGTTCCGCCGCACCTTCTGCGTTGCTTTCATCCAGCATCTCCCGCGCTTTTCCACTGTCGGTTGCGTTTGTTCAGATTACAATGGATTCCAGCATCACCTGCTCCTGTGACTAGCTGGGCTGGATAAGCCAAATGTTATATTGCGTTGCAGGTTTTTGAGGTTTTTGTTCGTTCAATCAGACTGTTTTTACAAATTGCGAAATTTCATTTTGAGCACTTTTGAATCAAGAGCTTTCTTCAGTATTTTTGAGATGGTTTCAGTGCGATTTATGAAAAAAGAGAAGACCGAATACAGCAGGTTGTGGGTGCTCGATCCCGCATGAATTATGATACAACTAGCGGCACGTACCACACATCCCTCTCTTCCAATCATCACATGCAGATTTTCAGCATGATAATAAACATTACTAGTACTAGTATATAAAATAAACCTGTATTTTTCACCGAAATTTCCTGTAAACATATTGGTCCAAATTTGGAGGGACGGCCGTTTGTTTATTTTGTGCGAAAAGTTTCTTCCAATCTTTGTCTACAGAATAACCCTTTGTTCGGAATTTGATGTGGGAATTTCCTGTGTTTACTTTATTAATATAGAGACATTAAAAGGTTACTTCACACTCTTTGTACTGCCTGTCTACATTTATTGTATGTTCATGTGAACAGAATGCCAATTATTTCGCCAAACAAAAAGTGTTCATGTTTTGTTGCTTTTAGAATCTTGGAAGAAAGTAAAAGTGATTTCATGCTCACTTCTTGCTCGCTCTTCCATGCCTTGTAATATTTGTATTTTTACAAATCGAATGCGGTGGCAACAGGTTAAAAATTGATTTTATGTTAGTTCCACATTTAATCTTTTTTATAAATATAGATGCATGGAAGGGCCCGTTATTTTTGTAGTTTTTCTGACTCAACTTCCGGCTCCGTTAACAGGTGAAAAAAGGTGCGCACATCTTTAATTTTACCCAGTATCCAAAGTCCGGAATGGACACTAATTCTTAAAGTAATATAACATTCCATCCAACATGCAGTTCATGGCTTTAACATTAATATCAAAATTTTGCACGCGTCAGTTTGCATGGTTCTTTGTGCTTTTAAAGTGTTTGTCGTGATGTCATGGTCTCTCAGCAGTAGACGGAGGATGTACGTGCTGACAAGAAAGGCACCTGCACGTTTTGTTTGAACGAGGGAGAGTACACGTCTGTAAAGGTGAATTCCATCTTCCAATGCCTGTTTATCAGATACTTTAATAACACAGCAAGTCTTTGTTTGCGCATTTTCCTTTCATTGCCACACATTCATCGTGAGTTCAATAACAAAAAAATTATGGAGATCCAAGATAATTTCTACACAAACATTTCTTCTCCAATTTTCAGGTGATATGAAAGATCATTGGTTATGGTAATGGTCCTAGATATATAGTTTTTGAAAATAAGAAGAAGAATTGGTATTGTTTCCTCGAATTTTAAACGTTTAATTAAGAGTCTGATATCCAGACAAACCACTGAAGTGGTCATTGCGGTTAGTTTACACCATCATCTGAGATTTAGGATGAGAAGTATGGTGTAAACACCTGTTCAGTTTCAAACACAGTGGGTTCCGACACTTAACACTGCCTCTCCCTCTAAGTACTTGTTGTCATCCGACACTGTACAAAGTCAGTTATGTAACTTAAGTGACGGGAATGCGCACAGCCAGTTCAAGTTCTATTGCTTGCGCATCCTGTAGGTATTAGCTTGTGTTTCTTACACATTTAAATTTGAACATGTGAAAAAAATTGACAATAGTTCAAAGTTAGTCAAAGAAACACCATATGTCTGTGGGAAGGAACATAACCTATTAAGTTCAAACCCAAAACGCCAAACCGAAATATAAATGGAGTAACATCTGAGGACTTTTGTCCGTTTTTGTTTTCATGACAAGTTGCATCATTTTAGATCCAGCTTAAATTTTAAATGTTTCAATAAAACAAGGAGTCCTTTACTGTTTAGGAAACTAATTTTACATTCAAATGAATGCATGAACATTTAAAATCTGCCAACAAATATTTGACATAAAAAGTGGCAGGGCATGAATTTTGTAATCAAACCTTATGAATAAATTCATAAGAAGTGAATTATTATCAACAGGGATGCTGATGCATTTGCATGTGCATAGTTATTTTGAAAATAAAAAGAAGACAAGGTGCCAGTATGCACCTGTCCTTGCTGGGCAGTGCGCGTGTGCCTCCTTGCAGCGACGCTTTCGGCACGTGGCCGCGTGCACGGTTCCAAACAGCCAGAGGGCGCCAAGGGCAACTCCATGGGCTTCAAATGTTAATCCTAGCAACATTTTTATTACACAGTCCGTAAGAAAGTCAACTTACTTTCGGGAAAATTTTACGATAAACAGGATGCACTTGATCTCTTGTAACGAAGCCAAATCACGCTAATACGTACAATTCTTTTACATATCTTGGCATTCTACTGAGGAATCTTATGGCCTGAAGACAGTTTCTTCGTAGAAAACAGTTACTTTTTACAAGTCACATACGGAACATATGCGTTGTTATCTTTTGATAGCAGCTGGTTGAAAAGTGTATTTTTTGAGTATACAATGTAACCAAAGGCAAAACAACAAGTTACTGTTCTGAGGGCATATTCAGTGGACTTTCAAAATTAACATAACCGACATAAAATTTGAAGAGAAAAGTCTTTCATACTACTTTGTGGGATGAGGTTGACCAGGTCCAGGAAAGAATATGGTGGAAATACCATATGGCATAACCTGAACTCGTGTATTTTTACGCTAAATCTAACGGTTGATTAGTTTCGTTTAGTCCTTAAAAGTTGAACTTCAAAGAGCTCAATGCTTCGCTTTGTTTACGGAAAATACAGAAGGCAGGTGACTCTATCATGTCCATTTGCCCATGAAATAGACACTTATGCCAGTGGTGATCTGTCCGTAACAAACCGGTCTACAGGGAAATAACTCCTGAGTTATACTTAATACATATCCTAATCATAAAGACTTCTTAAACACAGGTAGTTTTAAAAGATGAAAGAGCCGCGTTGAACTTCAGCATAAGATTAGCCACCTGTTACGTTCATTTTAAATCATATTAGTTGAAATTGCACTGCGACCGATAAACTTTCAACATAGCAAAACAACAAGACAAGGTTTCTGTACCAAAACGGAACTGGTTTCTGTTTTCTTTTTTATAATGTTCCAGTGATCCTGTTTGAAGGTGCGATTGTTGAAAGTTTGAAGGGAAGACTCAGGTGATTATGTTGGCAATTAGTTTGAAACATGCATTTTTTACCTGAAATTAATGTAAAAGGGCACGTTCATCATTCTCATGAGGAAAAGAGGTTTAGGGGAAAATTCAAGCAAAGACTAATTGGTCTTATTCAAATGTTTAACCAGTAATTTAACTTAAAATGAAGCAACAAGTTTTTTTAGAGAAACATCATAATTCTCTTATTAGTGTTTTTTTCAGCAAGAATAGCCGCACCTGTTGCTGTTCAACGTTCAAAATACTTTTCATTGCTATACAAAATAAGAAAGCCGGCAACATCTTCATCTAAAACTTGTTACTATTGGAAGCTTCAATACCCTTAAAGGAATGCAATGGAAGCTGGACTGTGATTGGCTGTAAAGTTGACGTTGATAATTCCAATGCTGTGTTATGCCTCCCTCCACCTGCATCCCATGTGCTAATGGATATTGGACCATTAACAACGGTCTTGTGCTGGCATGTGAGCCCAGTGTCTCTCCACGGCACATCATTCATGAATGGACACATATGTCACAACACAAACTGTCCATGTCAGAGATACAGGTCCACACTGAATCTGAAGAACACCAAAAGAGGAAACAACTTCCGATCAACGCAATCTCATAAAGCATAAAGGAAAGCGCAAAGGGATAGGACAAAAACAGTGTTATATAATTTTCTGATATGAAGTTTTGGAAATAAATTAACAAAATCTTAGGAGCGTGTGTACATCGCAAGCAGAAAAAGAAAAATGCCAAGAGCATTCCTTGTCCTCAATAAGAAGACCAAGTCCAAAAACAGAAAGAGTGATGACCATTGCTTGTTGACTGATGAAAACCAGAACGTAGATCTACAAGAGGATAAGAACAACGAAGATTTTTTGGAAGTTGTCAAAACTGATGAAGAAACAGAAAATGAAGAGGACATAGAAATAGATGTGGAAGGGCCTTGTCCTGTACATGATGAATTAATCTTACCTCATCACCACAGTGAGAGAGACAGTGTGACTAGTCTTTCTCCTGGTTCTAGTAACTCCCTGCAGAATCATGGAACATCTGAGCAGAACACATCTCACACCAGCCATGAGAGCCGAGGTTCAAGTCCTTCCCCATCACGAGCCTTTCGTAGTTTGGACACCAGATTCAGAACGATGGAGCAAGGATATGAATACAGGGGTAAGTTTTGCTTGATTTATTTAGATGATTTAATGAAGATATACTGAAATATCAACCGATTTCTCAACTTCTCATCATTCACTTTACTTGATCGATGTTATCTATAAAACAATATTTCAAAATTAAAAAAACATGAATCATTTATGTAGGAACTTTACAGAACAAATCATAACAACCAGAATATTCTGAAAGAAAACAAAATTGTTTGAAATTAACCGCAAACAGGCACCTGTTCATGTAATGTGTAAATACATAGAAAATTGTTCCCTTGGCCATGACAGCGACAATTCAACATTTGAGTTGAGGAAATCAACCAAAAGGACGACACTTGTCGTAACATTAAGCAATGTTCTTCATACCGACGCGATTGTTGTTTGAAAAGACTCCCACTGAAAACTTGGCGATTTTTTTTCCTTTGATAAAATACACCTTAACAAGGAAGGTTCCATGTTGACATTAAGGGTTTCTTAACTAGAGGATGTTGGCCATATGGTACTATTGTCGATGTTTGGGGTATTGTCTGCCAGTACATATGTGTCTTATATGGGCTTACAGGTGCCTGAAAACGTATCACTAGAAACACCTGTGATCATCACATGGTTATCCCAGTCAGGAGTCACCGAGGCCAGGACCTGTGGGATACTGAAAGCAGAAAATGCATGCATAAGGGTCCTGTTTTCCGACTGCCCACAGAGTTATAATTTTTCTGGGGGTTCATTACTTACCGCACAGCAATTAGTGCTTATATAGCCTACGCTCTGAGAGTTTGGAATTAGAACCCGCGGAAGATTTCAGTGTGTGGAAATCATCCAAGGATTACTGCTCTTGAAAAGGGTTGGACCTTCACTTGCACTTAATTGGAATGTTACAGGTCAGTCAAGAGCTTTCTCTGATGGTGCCAGTGAATGGAGAGTAACATACAGGAATCGAGAGCCTTGTATGCACATTGCTGTATCAATGTCCAAGCCCCACGGTGCTGTGGAATGCTAAGCTATTAACACCATCCTCAATCAGCGACCCATCTATCGATTCCTACTGTCAACGTGAAATGACACTTCAAATTAACGTCCACCGACTCTGATCAGTCGGAAAATGCATTTAATCACACTGTCGTCAGGAAAATTGGCCCCGAGGCCATTGCATTTTGTGTTACGGCAAGTCTTTAGAGCCTAATACACCCAGTTTGATTTTCTGAATTTACCCAGTCTGTCCAAACGGTTTGAGGCGTATCATATCTTTATACTCCATTGCATTGTTAACACTGAGAACAGTGATGATTACACAAGTGTTTTGTATTTTATAGGAAGAGAAGATGAAACAGGAAAAGTAATAATTGATGAGAAAATAATGGGAGGAAGAAGGTGTAGTAGCACTGGCTCGGAATCTGAAGACACCAACAACCGATCAAGATCGAGGACTTCTCCATTTCTAGGGTCAAGCGTGAATGATCTCAGTCATCCAAGAAAGAATATACCACCATCACCGGTACATACAAGCTCATTTGACTTGTACAACTTCGGCAGACCGGTACCAATGGTTCTTCCTTACAGAGAAACATTTGACTCGAGAAGATCCAGTCCTGTAGCAGCCATTCCACTGGAACCGTTACCAAGACATCAAAAACTTCTGGATGACCCTCACTTTTTGAGCAACAACATTGTCAATCTGCAGGCGGCGCACCCTTTTCTTGCCATGAGCTTTCAGAGATTGCAAGAAATGCACATGAGAGCCATCAATCAAGAAGGAGCAAAGTATTCGACTTTGCCACCTCATCCTCATTTTACCTCTGCACCAGGTGGGTTTTCATCACCTTACCCACCGATGTTAAGACCGACACTGCCCCATGTACCCCCTCATCCATTTCATCCTCAGGTGCCCATCTCTCCTCCAAATCACGATCTAGTCTTCTCCAGATTGGACAGAACTACCGACGATTCTCGTCCAAAGGACCATGTGTATTCCCCTTCAAGAGATCTCAGTTTCGATGTTACAGTTAAAAGTGAGCGACAATCGCCTGTCAGAGCTTCTGCACCAGACAGCGGACCTCTTGATCTCGATTTGAAGAATGACGACAAGAAGAAGCGTAAGGATGTGGACCCACCAAGGTACAACTGTGAGTCTTGTGGTAAAAGTTACTCAACATTTAGTGGACTCTCAAAACATAAGCAGTTTCATTGTACTTCACATATAAAGAAGGAATTTGCATGTAAGTACTGTGACAAAACTTATGTGTCACTAGGTGCTTTAAAAATGCACATTCGGACACACACTCTCCCCTGTAAGTGCCCTCTGTGTGGTAAAGCTTTCTCACGGCCTTGGCTGCTCCAGGGACACATTCGCACACATACAGGTGAAAAACCCTTCCAATGTGCTCACTGTGGTAGAGCATTTGCTGATCGTTCTAATTTGCGTGCCCATCTGCAAACACACTCAGAAATCAAGAAATACAGTTGTAAAAATTGTTCAAAAACATTTTCTCGCATGTCCTTGCTCCTAAAACACGAAGACGGAGGATGCTTAGGTGTTCTGAATGGAATTACGACTGGCTAATAAATGTCCAAATTACAAAGTAAATGACAAAAAAGCATCTCTCCAAAGTGTAAAGGTGGAAAGGGTAAACGTACATACAACATTGCTAGATTCTTAAATCGGGTTTCAAATAAGAATGTTGTTAAACTACTGTATAAAGACGTATAGTTCTGGAGTAAAGTGTTTCTGTAGTGTGTATCTATTATTTTTTGACAATGATCTGACAGAGTAACAGACATCAAGAAATAATGTTTCCACGTGGGTTTAGCTAGTGAAGTGGACTGAAATGTAAATATAAAGTCCTGTACTTTGTTTTTTGAATAATTTGATCAATCTAGTGATATATTGTTCTGTGAATAAGTTTAGTAAACCTGGGTAAAAATATTATTAATAATGATTAACTAACTACAATGAAACAAATGATAAGATGATAGTTTAATGTCCAGATTTACATTGTGTGGTATGACATCAATTACTTGAAGAAAAATCTCAGGACGATTCAACCAAAGATCTCAGGATTGATGCTTCCAAATACAAACACATCAAACTAGCTGCACACGATATTTTATAGTTGGTGCTAATGCGTGTCATAATGTAAGAATAGGATGAATAAGTTGTACGTTTTTTTACACAACCAATGTAAACAAAATGTGATACAGTGTCGTAACATCAAATTTGCTAGGATGCCAAAGTCGTTCTTGTGGATCTTTCATCGTTTATTGTTATATATTAGAAAATGTAAAATAAAATAGAGTAAGTTATGAAAGAAAAAACACATGTTGTTGTTTTTTTTAAACCGTTGGCGTTTTTACACAAATTTCGTTCGAATTCGCACATTCATATTTCTAGGTGCAAAAGGCTAACCTAATATGACCTTGCCTAATACAGTGTGTTAGTATTATGAATGAGATGATAAGAATGCTTCTGTTATTTTGTTTTTGCGTGTAGCCTCCAGCAACTCATTGTCAGATCCCATTGTGTGTGGATATAGAAGTGTTAATACTCGCCCAGAACAATGGGTGTACTCGCGACTACTGCTGCCCTGTATCACACAGATCATTGTGGATAGCCATTCCGCAAATGACCATTGTCCATTATGATCCGTATTTGTTGGACATAGATGGGACATTCGTGGACATACGGTGTATGTTGTGCACAGTGGAATGTAAAGTTGTGGTAGATACAAGCCACTCACTTTCACGCGCACCCAGGTGATGAAAGTAACTGTGGACGATGAAATTCGTGTTTTCCAGTTATTGCCAGATCTTACAGATCTGACAGATCTGGCATTTTTGTGTTTCAGTTTAAGTTTCATTTTCTGCTACATATTTTGACATGTTAGTTCTTTTAATAGGGGTCTACATATTATTAATTATAGGTTTGTGTTCTAGTAATTAAAGAAAAACTCGATTAATTGGACTTCCAAAATCGAAACTAATAAAGAGGACAGTTCCATTTAAATTTAGACCTTCATTAATAGTTAAAGACTTGATGGGGAGGAGTTTCACTGAATTAATGTGTCCGAGGCAGTAGCCGAGGACCATTAATTCAGTGAAACACTGACACAGAGGTTTCTTTAACTATTTTAAAAACTTTCCCATTGAAATAACATTGGTGGAGTTGAGATTGCATGTAACTTTTAATTTGGTGAAACTGCATTGCATTAATTTGGCATGCATTTCAGTTCTATTGGATAATAGATTGTTCAGTTCAATTGGGAATCCTTATGTAAAGATAATAGCAGCCCCACATGCAGATTTCACCAAATTAATGTGCTTAATGTGCAATGAATAGAAATTTGCCTTAAAAGTTTTTAGGTGGTTTAAGTTTACACTTAAATCACCTTATAGGATGGCACATGGCAACTTCTTTTCAGCAATTTGGTATACTTCCTGTTGGAATTTTTTGTCAAATTTGGACTCAAGACACCTTATGACATCTCCTAGGACCCTTTTTGGGCAATTTTGACATATGTCAATTTTTGGCAACTCCAGGGCCATTCAAGTATTTTGGACAAAATGGGGTGCCTTCAGAAAATCAAAGTTTTCTTGATGAAGGAGCAATGACTCATCAAAATGCCATGGGGTTTTAGGTGGGCAGATGACTAGGCTATATGATGGTACCATTTTTGGGGGGGTGCGACACACTTAGGGGGCCAC